>JAZHYW010027317.1:0-31034 GCA_037355805.1 Ixodes ricinus | reverse complement strand
CGTCTATCCTTCCTCGATACGCTATCTCTTGTTCACCCCAGATTCACAGTGTCAATCATGTAGCTGTATCCATGAAGGAACCCGCCGAGGGTGCTCGCACGCCGCTGACGCATCCCCATGAGAAGGGGCTTCCCGCAACTTGCGGGATAAAGGTTAAGGCGAAACATTTGCAGAAAAGTGCCTACACCATTCAAAAGGTCCACAATGGTAAGCTCACCGTGGAGAAGACAGGCAAAAAGAAGCTCAGAAGAAACCCAAGACACGTCCTATGGCAAAAAGCGGCCGATTGGTGTGGCCGATCGGTGTCCACACCGATCGGCTGCCCGCCTCTCCCCCCCCCCCCATCCCAGAAATCTCGGTGTTGGTGTGCGACCGTTTCTTTTATCTCGCCCATACAAAGCTTCTTGCATATTTATGATTGAAACTACCCACCTGACGACAGTCAAGCGCGGTCTGGCTGATCGGACACGAGAACTGCATGAACACTCTAGTTCGGCTCAACAATCAATGCCCTGCGGACACTCGCAGTGACTCATGTCAAAAAATGACTGCAGTGATGAGAATAGCCGAACTTTTACAATGCTAGCTGAGCACGCGTTTTTCGCTTTGCCAACCTTAGCGTGGGGTTATCATTAAAATCGGCGGCATACGATATGCACCAGACCACGTAATGCTTGTTCTGGCTCCGATGGGCGAGAGGAGGAACGATGTTCATATTTAAAAATTGCTTTGTAACTGATATTACCCAATAGAAAAAACAGGCAAGTTTATTCAGTTATCAACGTTAGGGAGTGATTCTAAGTCGTATTTAGGAAAGTAGAAAAACGTTTCATGGCTTCTTGAATAACCTTGTAGCTCTTGAGCCGCGACGCTGTATGTTCACGCGATCTTGCCTCGTCGTCTTCTATTTCGTTATTTTTGTTTGTTCCTAGATGTGCTAGCTCTCAAGAGGGGTTGGAGCTTCACTGTGAGCTGGCAGCTTAGAATATCGGCAGTCTGTTCTCCCACATTGCCGTGGGCGCCGCCATTTTGGTTCTTGTGCAGGAGCAGACGTAACTGCTGATAGTCATGATAAAAAAGTGCGACATTTTCTGCATTAGATTCTGTGCTAGGTTTATGTATTATTGTTTGCTCTGTCGCGAACTGTTTAAATATTTTTATGGAGGGCTGAAAGCCTTTTTTGTGATTTTCAGATAAAGCCCAGATAACTGCAACCATGATTTTAAGTCACACATAGTATCGTTACTCTGAAGCGTAGCTTATATAGTGGCACTAAGAGGGAGTAGTGGTCGAGTGTGCTAGCCGGGAGCACACCAGGTCGGGCAGCGTGAAGTGAAAGCTCGCGCCGCAGAGGCCAGGGACACTGGGCTCGATCCCTATTCCTGTTCGTTTCTATCTGAACGAGCCTCGTAAAACCGTGCGGTCGTGTATCACTACTGCGTGGTGCAGGCTACACATCCCAGGCTAGCGGTTGCTACCGCACTGGCTAAATTGCTCGTCTATGGCTGAGAGACAAGTCGCGAGTTGAGGTAGACTAACTTCAGGTTGTATAAACCTACACACTAAACACAAAAACACAAGCCTGCTTGAGTACTTGGCAAGTTCCAAAAGAAATGCTGCTTGTTAACGCTTGTTGCATCCTTCTCTCAGCAATATTGAATTTCTAGTGTTCCATCGACGTCACAATCCACTAAAGGGATAGATGACCAACCGACATGAAACTCGCGTTGGTGACAGCTACACTTCGTTTAAGCTTAAGTCCACTAGTCACTGGTCCTTTTCCGTTTATGATTGGTTCAGCGATGATAGAACGCGCACGAGAACCATGACGAACGTCAAGATAGGTGCGCTTTTGACGCTTCCTCACTGGTCCCATCAGCTAGTAGCGTCGGCACAGGAACACAGTGCAGACTAGAAAAGGCCTTCGTAATGCCCGTTGTGACCGAAGTAACGCGACCAGGACAGGCAGCTGACAAAACGTGACGGCCAGCTGTAATTGCATCGAAATACACCTGCCTCAAAAGTGACCACACCCGGAACGAGCTAACCTGAGCGTAAGCTTTTGCGTCTGCACGTTAGCTCTGGGCGAAATTTCGATGGTAACTTATACGCTTCAAAGCTGCTTCAATGCCATTTATGGACAGACCTGAACTGGTAACCACATTTCGAGTCAGCAATGCCTTGTTTTCGCTGAATTCACCGCAGTTTCCAACTGGTATGAGAGGCTGAGAGGATCTACCGTCGCGTACTATGAGACAATATAGGGGCGTCACAGCTCCTACCCGACGTGAGTTACAGTTTAGTTTCGTAGGTCTAAGGTGAGTGCTAATGAAAGTCACGCCAGCAGAAAGCGAGAATAGATAAAAAACATACTGCAAAATGTTTTGTTTTTTCTGGGGAGCCTGCTCTGCCTATGAGTTACACAACATCACCTTACTGGAGAGCATGGGAAAATTGCAAAGTTGATGAGCAAAAAAATCGCCAATCATAATGGTTCACGCGCCGGTTTTTGCTATGCTATCAAAGACTATGTTTGCATGAAAGACTTACCTACATCTATAACATTTCCAGTCGCACAACTGTGAAGCTCGGAAGTCGTTACATGAAAACCGTGCACCTCCCGTTCCCGAATCAAAAATTTAAAATAACGTCTTAAAAAATCAGTGCGCAGTTATGAAGGTAGTAAAGCTGACCTTAGCACTGCCTCAATAGGCACCAATTCAAAAACTGTAATAACTGAGACTTCCATTACCGAATTTTGTGTTTCCCCAGCCGGTGACTATTGTTGCCGCTCTCCAACGGGTGATCCTTGCCGGAAGATAGAGGCGCCGATGCACCCACGGCTCCCGCAAACGTGAGTCAACTTGAGCAGAGCTATCGTTAAAATAGTCTGCAGCTCAAACGACTCGTGGACGACAATTTTTTCACCTGGGGGCAATGACGAAAAAGGTCGATTTATTTTACAATCGTATAATTCGCATTGGAGTCTTACTTGATTAGTCAGTTCATAAACACTACGTATCAAGATCCACACTAAGTGCCCATAATTTAACTTAGAAGAATATACGTTTAGTAGACATGTAACCAGCCACTTCAAAAAGGAATCCGTAACGCCATTACCTGTTACTGCTCAGCAACTAATACGTTATTCGTTACCGATTCTCAAGAAGGAACGCGTTATCCTCTAACAATCTCAAAAGTAGCGAATTCCTTTCTCCTAACTTTGACGACCAACTACAGAACTGCTTTTGTTTCATGGTTTATTGTTTCCTTTTTTTTTGCTCCAGTCGTTCTACTTGGGCAGTAGCGTTGCCTCTCGAAGTTCTTATCCCGTTATGTTTCCCCGCTTCTTTTGAGAAGTATATCTCATGTGGCTTACTGAAAGAGTCGTTCTACTGACGCCTCTCGAATTAACGGCAATGTTCTGCTTCAGTAAGAGCTAGTGAACTTGAGAGTCCCCTCTTCTTTTTTTCTGCTTCAAAAGTTCAAAGTTGACAATGGGTTCTGCGGCTTCCGGGTTGGCAGCCTTCCGAGTTTACATTCGATCCGGCCACGATCTCTAGAGGTTCAACCAACAAATCTCTATTGCGACTCGTTGAGTGAAGGACATTTTTCAGCTGTAGAATTTGACTGACATGCTCAGCGATAAAACGATGATATACTGTCATACTATCGTCACTGTTTTTGCCTATTTTTATTTACTTGAGCATACCATCAGTCCCTTTTCCGGGACCAAGATACGGAGGTGGGATACATTGAACAGCCCAACAATCACAGTCTGCGCTGTCCTGCAACGACACAATCTCAAGAGAAACAGTAGCACAATAAAAGCAACGATAGTAAAATAATAGTGACCCAACAAACAGCCTGAGGCGCGACCGAGCGTTAAGAAATAAGCGATGCGAACTTCAACCGGCCGCGTGCATCAACAACACTTTCTGGCAACTGGTTCTAATCCCGCGCTGTCTGCAAGAAAAACGAGTATCTAAAACATTCCTTATTAAACCTTTCTTTCACATGCCGTCATGCTTATTCCTGGTTACTCGTGACATGTCTTCATGTATAAACCGATGCTTGTAAACAAAAACCAAATTATTGATAATACTTTAAAAAGCTTCAACCTTTTTTTTGTTTTTTGTTTTCTGCGGAGTTGAAGCACTGGTAAACGGGCTTCATGTCACAAAGGGGGGAAACAGAATCCTGTCTTCGGTAACGGGAGAAAATAAAACGCAATGTGCATCGCTGTACACTTTCCAGTTTTAACTGCAGTTTTGTCACATACGGGTCCCAGACTTCGCATGCATATTCTAGCATGGGGAGAACTAACATCTTGTATGCAATCAGCTTAGTCTCTTGTGAGGCAAGTTTGAGGGTGCGCCGGATATATCCTAAATTTTTATTAGCTTTACCGATAACATTGTCAATGTGGTTTGTCCATCTTAGCTCTGCAGTTATTGTGACGCCAAGATATTTGTATTCAGTCACGTTAGTCAAGATAACACCCTGGAGTGTGTAGCTAAACTCTAAACACTGACGTTTATGAGTTATCGTCATACATACGGTTTTTTGTGTATTTAGCGACATTTGCTATTTTGCACATCAGTCGTTTATTTTAAACAAATAGTCGTTTAGCCTTAATTGATCGGCGACAGACTTCACTTCAGTGTAGATAATACAATCGTCTGCAAACAATCTAGCTTGCATAGATGAATCAACTATAAGGCCGTTAACATACAAAGGAAACAACAAGGGCCCTGGCACCGAGCCCTGATGCACACCCGACTCGACATCACATATGTCAGACCTCTGGTCGTCAATACTTACAAATTGTTTGCGATTTGTGAGAAATGCGTCTATCCAGTCAACAACGCTACTATTTCCTAAGACATATTTCAATTTAATTAGTAGTTTTTTTATTACTGACCTTATCGAATGCTTTTTTGAAGTCTGAATAAATTATATTTACCTGTCCTTTTCTATCAAGAACTTCACTTAGATAGTGCACCGTCTCTACAAGCTCTGGGCCACTGTCGATAGGCTCTCACGAAACCCGTGTTGGCATTTGCTCAGAAACTTATTACAAGAAAGAAACTGTCTGGTATGTTTCGAAACTATATGTTCTAGAATTTTGCATGGCGTTGACGTTAAGGCAAATGGGCCTATAGTTAGAAACAGATGTAGCATCACCCCCTTTCGGTATAAGAATTATTTACTCATCTTCCAGTCCTCTGGAAGAGTTCCCGTTGAAAGTGATTTTTCAAAGATTAAAAAAGGTACCTGGCCATTTATTCCACGTATCTCCTTTAGAAAGGCATTGGGAATTTCGACAGGGCCCATCGACTTGGAAGTTTTTAGGTTCAGTAACAAAGCCAGAATTTCTTCCACTGAAAGCGTCAAGTCATCTGCATCTGGAAAGTTGCTCGGTAACTAAAACTCTACTGGTTCCTCATCATCTTTCGCGGAAACACTCGAAAAAAAATATATTGAACTTGTTAGCAATATCGTGCTTGTCATTAGTAACGCCCTTCTCTGTACTTATCTCGGAAACACCTTTTTTTTTTTTGTCAAATGTCTTTAAAGTTTCTGGTATGATTGTCTGAGAAACTGTAGCATTGTGACATTATATTATTTGTGTTTTGATTTTTTTTATCTGTCTTTTCAAGGCAGTGCTCAATGCTGTTATTTCATTTACTAAACCTTCACAACGTTCCCAACGGAGTCTTCCTCTGCGTCGTTTCACTTTCCCTTTTAGCTGAATAACTTTCCTTGTAATCCAGGGATTGTGTACTCTTTTTCGTTTTACCTTCAAAGGTACATACTGTGTGATGCATTTCTGCACTAATGCTTTAAACCTCAACCACCAGTCGTTGACGCTTGCTGAAGGGTGGCAACCGAGCGCCTCAAACGGTCTGAAGCAAATATCTAACTCGTCTAGAATAGTAGTATCATCAGCCATAATATAATCTCTGTGTGATGAGCGTACCTTAGTTGCTTTCCGAATCGGGTTCAAGGTCAGGGAAACGCTAACAATAGAATGGTCATGAAATACCAGGCAGTATATCAAGCACATGCGGTCTTGATACCAAGGAATAACTTAAAAAGCAAGATCCAAGACTGATTCACTGCTACGCTGTATACGAGTAAAGTCCCTCACTATCTGACGAAGGCCATGACTAAAGCACATGTCTATGATTGTAGCAGCAGATACCTGCTCCCGTTCACCTGGTAACATTTCATCCCTATCACACCCGGAACGTTTAGGTCTCCCTCAATGACCACATTTTTTGCTGTATCCGCAATCCAAACGTAGTCATTCAGCTTATCGACAACAGCTACTTCAGCCCCAGGTGGCCGATAAACCGCGCCAATAATGACTTCTTGAGCTTCTAAATAAACCTTATACCACACGAATTCTATGCCACGGGGATGTTGTGTGACAGCGCACCTCAATCTGTTATCAACAATAAAGGCTACACCGCCGCAGCGACCACAACGGTCATTTCGTATGATATTATAACCAGGTGGGCGGACCTCATCATCTTGAATGTCTGAGTGAAGCCACGTTTCTGTCACCACAATGACATCCGGTTTGTGCTCAATTACCACATGCTGCAAGTCCACACTTTTATTCACGAGACTGCGTGTGTTTTTGTTAAGCAACTGAAACTTGTTGGGTAGTGTAGTGTTATTCCTGCGCCTGCAAAACAACTCCAGCCGTATCACTGGTTCTTAGATCACGTACAACATATCGTTGGCCCGTGACGTTGTTCCAAGCGTACATACCCCCAATCTTTAGCTTGTCAAAGACAAGTGCAACTTTTTGGCCACTTTTCTATTCTCAGATGCACTTAACTATCGGCCTTTGTCGGAATAGACGCATATTTAGGCAAGAATTAAAATGAGGCTGCTCAAATTTTGTGGCACAACGTTACACTTCAAAAGTAACGAAATACCGTTACTTATTAGTTGGTCTTAAAAGTAGCTAATGACAACACTCGTTTGTTTTCTAGAAAAATAACTAAACACGTTACTCGTTATCCAAAAAAGTAAATAGGAAGAAGTGACTCGTTACTAGTAACACGCTAGGTACATATTTGATCGCTAGTAACGACATCGCTAAACTAGAACGGTCCTCCCACACCAGTTTCTAGCCTCAAACAAGAAAGCCGAATTAAACAGAGTTGTCCAGAATATGCCTTTTTTCTGCAATAAAAGTACGTTTTTACTCATTGCTCCATTAATATTTTCTCTCAGTATATATGAATGATTCACTGTTGTTATACACTCCTTTCCGAAATATATTTGCAGACACCTCGCGCAGCGCAATAATACTGTTTAAAACTTGCTTTGTTTTTGACGTGAGAACGAGTATTAGAGCAAAAATAACTTCACCTATTGCTGAACAGAGTGGCTAAGGGACTCTCAGACGCACAAGATTTCTCGAGTGTACATAACCTCAAATCTTAATTAACACTAAAAAATGCCGTAATTTGTTAACGGTGTGATGCTTACATCGCGGAGCTGGGTGTAGTCTGTCGAGTTTCTGAGGTCCAAGATTCCAGCCTGGACCAATATATACCATGGATGTTTCCTAGAAAGGAAAGCACACAACTCATAACATTATTCTTACCATGCAGTGCATATACGTGCCCGTCTACACAATGCGCAGCGGTGACAACGATGTCCGGTTCGATGATAGAACCCCCACAAAAATGGTCCCTGGAGTTCCTCTGCTGGATAGACACCTGCAGTGGAACAGAGTGCCGGGTATTAGTTTTGTTGATATAAACACCTCCACCCCCCCCCCCAATACACATACATAATAAAAGAAAGCGTCCGTAATGTGAGTTCCTCGTAATAAAGAGAAAAGAAAAAGCGCGCGTTAACTCCAGTTCGTCCCTGCAATTGTCGTCTCTACAGCGGGGTATTCGTATTATCGGGTTTTCTTTTATTAACAAGACACGACATTATTCGGCATGCGCCATTATAAAATGCGAGACAAGTCGGAACAACTCTAATATTTGAAGGATCAGTTCGACATAGATGTTGCTTTTCTATAGTCCTACGCGATGTACTCGTACAACGAGAGATAACCAAAAATACTGTCACCGACAGCTCTAGAAACGCAGGGCGTTGCTTGTTATCATCACGGTTCTTGCTTCGTTCTTTGGCTTTCTGATCGGTTATCGACTATAAAAAAGCCATCATCAGCTGTAGAGCGATAAGATGGGACTCGCCATGCAATAAGATTCTTATGCTTAAGAAAGGCAAGACATGGCTGTGCCGAGCATACTTTTTACCTCTCGAATTAGCTAAAGAACAAATCACAATGCAAGAACCATGAAGAAATCTTACTTTGAGCTTTTTAACTTGCAAGTAACTATATAGTTATTCTTCACTTACGCCTTTCCTTACAAAATAGGAGAGACATAATAATTTAGTTAAGATGTATGAACGTGGTTTCTGTATTCCATGGGCTGAGCGCATGTTACACGAATTTACTCCTTCATAATGTCCGAATAAATTATAAAAAAAGTAATAAAAAAACAGCAAAGGTGATATGGAAGTTGTCTGCAATTGAATTTTTTGTTTATTTTGTATTTGCCTAGTTGGTTAAGCAGAATGATTAATTTACTACAATGAACTTATTGTTTTGTTTTCGTTCCGCATAGACCTCGTCGGTCAGCCTCCTCCCATTTCGACACGAAACAGTCACTGGTATGAAGAAGAGTGCGCGTACTGTTCTCAAGACTCTGAACAGTGAAGCAATCATTGAATCCTCTTATCGGACATGCAGACGACTGGAACTGCGTTTGAACAACGTCCGATACCAGTTGTAGTGCGCTTACCTGCCAGGGAAATTCCCCTATAGTGGCATTCCATCCTCCAACTATTCGTCCACCTTTGGCTTGGCTCGCACCACATGTGTCCACTGGAATTTCAGCCGTTTGGAACAAAAATGAAATAATGAAGTGGCCCAAACCTATTCAGTTTTTAAGATATATTTCAAGTTTCCAATACATACTTTGCCTAAATGTATATGTCACTGCAATGCACGCTGGCTGCACATCCCTCACTTTAAAAAAAGGTCGGTGCGTCTACGTTTTGCAAAGGAATCGGTAAGCTTTCAGAAACCCCAATTAGATCGCTCTCCTTAACATGCTGAAATCGTGATTCATGACTGCTCTTCCGCTAACGTTTCTTCACTCCTGAAGTGCTGGCGGATGCAATCGATGCGCACGGACTCTCACAGAAACAGACGCTGTAGATAGATCATCTGTCGTTCGTAACATGATTCATAAGCCGTGGATAGATCGGACAATGTTTTTAGCATATAATAATATAACCCTTCGCCACAACCTTAGCCATGGGCTTAAATTAGTGGTAGTGTATTGTTTAAAGGTAAAATAAAACACAAGTTTGGTCTGCCTCCCACGTGGGATCATCTTCGTCAGCCTTGTCTCGCACAATCGGCTTTTGCAGTCAATAATAATTTCTGACAGATGATCGAACAGTGAACACCTATTATCTTCTTGTAGCTCTGCAGACTATCATATTACAGAATCGCCTATGATAACAATAGGTATTAACCGGGAAAGTGGCGAACACAGCAATAGTTTGCCACACCCTGTCGAATTTTCGCTTGCAAGAGAAATAATCACGGCAGGTAGTGATTGCTGCACAACCTTTTAGTTTTTTCTAGCACATGCAGATGAAAAGCAAGTTTGTGATCGGTGCTTCTTATGCGTTCCTGATGTGTCTACATTTAGGAATTCTGCCTTGTTTATGCGTATTCCTCCGCCTGTGTCATCAGTTTGTGATAACTAGGCGGGAGTTACGTAATCTTACATGGCTGTCACATTTGCTCACACTTCGTCCCAGCGAATAAGAATGAATTACACATGTGAGTATGTGCGCACTCATAGGGTTCCCGAATTTAAGGTACTGACCCCGCAACTTCTTTGTATATCTTTACACAAGAAAAAGAAGCAATGCCATTACCGAAACTTGCGCATGACAATTATGTCCAGAACACTCAAACATGACATTCGAAGCATATCTTTTATAACAGAACAAAATAAAAAACACGTCTAATTGGTTCCTTTCATAGGCTAGAAATAAATTAAACTGCTCTGATGCTCGTTCAATTATTAGGGAAATAATAGAGAACAAAGTAAATGTATTCCCAAAATTACGTCTAGAGAAAACAAATTGAAGCACAAATAAAGTGCGGTACAGATCCCAGGTTGCTTCTTATTTCGTTTTCGATTTAACTTCGCTAACAATCCGTCATTACCTTTGGCTTCGAACGATAGCGTCGCAACCGCCAAGAACAGGACTATGAGGACCATCTTCGCAAAAGTGACGGTCGGAATAAAGAGTGCTGCTATATGTCGACTGGAGGGGCAGCGAACCAGCTTGCCGCACGTGCATGCACACAGGCATTAGGGCTTCGGCGTAGGCAGCCTTCCGTCACCGATAACAAACTCAGAGCCGTTTATTGAGAGAGTTTGGCCATACATTGGTTTGGATAGGCGAGCATCTCGGGGCCAACCACAGGCCGCGAAACAGCCCTAGCGGTGGTCGTGTGATCTAAATATGTGACACGACTATACTTCGTTTCACCTTATGTGCGAGCGAAGGCAAAACTGGAAGCGCGAGCACGGAAGCTCCGTGCGTTTAGGCTTTGCTCGAGCGCGCGGAGCTGGGGAGAAATGCAAAAAGCGCTGGTCTCGCGCTTCTAGCTTTGGCTTCGCTCGCAGATAAAGTGAAACGAAGTATAATTTGAGCCGTGCCGAGCGGAACTCCGCGTCTCAAGACGCTCGCGCACCCCACCCTTTGCACTGTTTTCTTTCAGCCAGTCTCAGGACGCTGTTCTAGCAGTGCAGACAAAGGCATGGGCACGAGCGCGTGGCTTTGGAAGGTGCCTCCTATGCACGAGGTCTCGTACAAACAAAAGCGTTTCGCTGAGCTAGGCTCACGCACTTGTGCCTTTGTCTTCACTGCAGACATTTGTGAGATGGAGTAGAGGTCTCCTGATTGGTCGACGCTGTGTCACAAATTTAGTTAACGCTCTAAGCGTGGGGGAATCTTTCGGCGCTGGCGGCGGCCTTTTGCTCCGCCTATTGTCCAAACTCTCCTAATATACGGCTCTGAACAAACTGTATCACCCCATATTATTAGATGTCATAATTCATGAATAAAAGGAGGTATTCGGATGTGCAGACACGTTCATTACGGAGTGAGTGCTACAGAGTATGGTCACAAAGCAGCGGAAGATGACACTATCACTCAAGTGAGTGTGATGAGGCACAAAAGAAATATAAGGCATGACGCACACCCGAGAACAAAACATCACCATATAACAGTTCAGAGGGTTGAAACTCCGATCAAAAAAGACTTCGAAACATTTTGCTTTTAAAGTTGGAGAATGTGAAGTTTTGGGCAGGTGTGCAGCAGAAGCATGCAAAAGGCTGAGTAATCAGTGGCGAACGCAGGATCTTACTTCGGGGTTCGCAGAATGCCTAACTCGCGAAAAAACAAACATAATGAATTGTAACCAAAGTGTAACAAAACCCCATCTGTCAGTATCCGTTATTTTGTTTTTACCTTGCTTTTAACTTCAAATGAAGACAGTCTGAAGTTACTTGGGAGCAGGGAAGAGCCGGGCACGAGTGTTGGCGTGAATTCCAGACAATGAAAGATTAAAACAACTGGCAAGCTGGTGAATGACTGCCATAATTCAATCCGAGACATGCAAACAAAAAAAAGAAACATACAAGTACACACACCGCCTCAAACACAGCGACTCTGTTAAGTTTGAGTGGTTTGTGCGCATGTATTTTTTTTTCTTTTCGTGTCTCGAGTTGAAGTACGGAAATATCTGAAACACTCGTAGCTTCCAGTTAACGGCGATTATTTCTTGCCAATGCCTCTGATGCGCTAATACCCATGCACTGCGATTTTCTTGATGGATATAAAGACTGACGGTGCTAAAGCTTAGACTACGGCTAATTCGTATATAACGAACGACTAAAAATGATGTACATTTACACGTTCTAAAAAAACATTCCATGCGTAAGGACATCGCTTCTCAACCTATTAACACTAGAACCATGTAACTTAAAACAAAATAAATAAATACATAAAATTAGAAACACTAAAGCCATATGCGTGATTATTTACGATTTGTCTCGAGCTGTAGAATAAACTATAAGATCGGTACCGAGTTTCGATTGCTCCACTGAATGCCAAAGTTTAATTTACGCATGTATAATAATATAAATAATAAGAATATAAACATTTACGCATGTATAATAATATAAATATATAAGAATATAAATATTCAGATGAAGTTGTAAGGTATTCATATCCTAATCCGACCTTTCAGTCACACGAAGGTATTTCTTTTTCCGACGAGAAAATATTCCTTGCGATGTCCGAGTGGGAAATAAACCATATAATTTTTCCTTTCATTCCCATTTTCCCTTGCTAGACCTCGTTAAATTTGGCAATGGACTGGAGAATGCAAAGGTACTCTTTTGCGTCTCTAGCATGTGACCACGGCTCAGCGATTTTCAGGTTAAATTTTGAAGTAAGCAAACCTTTGAAAATATCAAAATTACGCAGGCGAGCTGGGGGGGGGGGGGGTGCGATTTTTTGCTTGGTTCAGGTAGCCTTGACGGGGTTTCCGATTGTCTTGTCGAGTAGCTTGGCGGCAGGTGTCTTCTGGTGGTGTGGTGTCTGGGTGTTGGTCAGTCACTCTGTGAAGGTTCCGCCAATTTTGCGGCAGCATTTCTTTTTGTCTTCCCTCTTTCCTGCCTTTGTGGACGGCTATAAATTATTGTTCCCTTCTGAATAAACTCCAGCTGCGTTTGATATTGTGTGTCGCCTTTTCCGTTATTTTATTCCTCCCTGCGTAAAGCTTTAGATTGTGATATTAAATATTTGACGCGGCTCAAGGCACTTTCGAGATATCGATTCAAAATCCGAGCGCTGTGATTCGCCGAGTTAAGGTACGTGCCACAGGGACGTCTACCCCACCTTTCAGTAAAGAAGCAACTGCACCCTGGCCTGACTGTCTATTTCCCTGCACACGGCGCCTCGGTTGCAAGAACCGAGTGAACTATGCAAAGTGAACAGAAGAAGATTTAGATTCATAAATACATCTGCACAATTATGTATTACCATGGGGACTTTTCCGTGGGTGCGACATATGCGAGCAGTGCTGGATAAAAGGTCCTTCAAAGAAGTTACAGATGGGGTTGACCCTTTGTAGGTTTTAGTTTGCTAACTCAGACGCTTCGTCGGTGACCGTCTTTATATAAACGAGCGACCGTCTGCGTGACTTCGATACACCCCTCCTCCCCCTCCCTCCTGAGAGGTTTTGGTCCCCTTTGTCCTCATAGCGGAGCATATGTTCAATTAATTGTTTTGTCGAGACATGTTGAACTTGATTAATTCCCGATACTTGAGCGACACGGCAACGATAGTGTGCTTGCTCTTTTCTTGTTTTATGAAACAAATGTAAGCACGGTGGCGGCGCTGTGCAATTTTATGTCTTGTTATCACCTCAGGGATGAGCCCAACGCAGTGTTCTAAAAAATTCCGAGTGCAGTAGCTAAGGTAAGAAAAAAGTAAAGAAGGTGAAACATGCGATTCCCGACAGGCAAGGAATAAGCCAGTTTTGCCTTTGGCGTCCTTACAAAAACTGTGGTGATTTGTGTTAAGTACTGTTTGGAAATGTCATCAGAGGTTATAAAATATCAAGAGGTTTTCATACGACTTTTTTTAGCTTTTTTGTGACTGTCTTTTGAATGTTTAAACACGTTTTAATAGAAAGGTAAAAGGTATTCCGTCGCATCCAAGATACTTCCTCTGTATCTATGAAACTGCAATGCTACAGCTTTTCAAATACAAAATAAAAAGCAACAACCGTTTAAAAGAAAAAAATATTTTTTGCACTTTAGCTAGGCATTGAACAAAGTTTTGAAGGCTTATTAAGGCTTTTCTTTTGGTACAGATAAGCTGCCTGAAAATAACGTAAAAAATAGGCCCCGCGAGGTTTTTATTTATTTTATTTTGGATTTTGTTAGAGTATGGTGCGCCTGTGCTATTTGAACGCACTACATACATCTCACAAAGTTGCCCAGCAAATGAACACAAAGACAAACGCCATGAATCACTCAACACCTGAATCACACTCCTCGTTGACCGCCCCAGAGCCTTATAAAGCCTACTTATTAAAGGTAATCAATTTGCCCATAACCGATCTTTTTCTGAAAGGTCTGTCAAAGAAAGAACAATGTTTCTGAAAACCGTGGACTTAGTTTTCTCTAAAAAAAACACCATTGGTACAAGTAATATTATTTCTACACATTCATTAAAACAACATCCTCTAAACGTCGCCTAATAGGCATATTATCGCTTCTCTGCATCGCACCACCTTAGTGGAAACAAGTGAAGGCAGTTGCTGCACTTTACAATCATTCCCTTGCTTTTCTTTACTAGCTGACTAGTTTATTAGCGTGAATATATTCATTATATTCACAAATTTAGAAACGGCAGGGCGTGTCTTTAGAATGCCTGGCCTCCAGCAAGCGCTCCATGCCTTCCGCCGTGCTTTGATTGCGCGAGACGCCGATGCGTTGTCAAGGGTAGAAGGCTCGCGCTGAAGGCGGGGATAACTAAAGCTCTCCGTACCGTTCTCTCCTTGCCAGAGACTATAGAGAAACGTAGTGACTTTTAACATAATATCAAGATGTACTACGTTCAATAAATACTCATCAGAATGTCTCTAGCTTTTCTATTTAGAGTGGCTACAGAGAGTGAACTAAATAGAATACAAAGTATACAGAACGTGTTCAGTCTTTGCGATGACAACTGACAAGAAAACGTCATCAGAAAAAAATCAACGTGGAGTAATGGAAAGCGTAACAGATTTGTTTTTCCGGCTGAAGAAAATTAGAAAAATGTTACACAAAATAAACGATCTTTGTGTTATCCTTGTCAACACGACATTCAATGTAAAAGAACGTAGTCAGAGTCATTAACGTCAACACCATTTCAATAAAACGTCATATGGGTCCAAAACTTAAAAAAACGGGAGGTCCCACCTCTAGAAAATCTCAACAGTGCCACTCTGAGGATTCGGCTGCACTCAACGCAAAAACAGTTTGTTTGTTTTTCTTGTTGTGTTTGGACTTCTGAGCAACTGTGGACAATCAAATGGAGAACAAAAAAAAATAGAGCAGCGATTTTAACCATCAAAGATCTATAATGCGATTAAATGCAGTATTCAAAAAGGCAATACTTTACATTTGTTAAGGAGATACTAAGCAGTCGTTTCAGAGGGTGGAAAGCTATATATTATCAATTTGAGGAAAAACTGGCTTTGTTTTCGTCACTGGACACCAGATTTTACTACATATTTAACGGGGAAACTGAATTTGTGTATATGTCTTTGACGTAAATTTTCCGACTAAACGTGGCGGGAAAAGTGACTTGATGAATATGTCCACGTGATTGGACGGAATATTTTTAGAGGATTTCTGAGTATGAAAGTTAATTTTGAAGGAGCAAAAAACCTTTGAACTATAAGCTCACACTCCATTTTAATTCATGCCCACTTTAAATATTGTTTAAAATTCTAGAGATTGGTAGTCAAAAAAAAGTCTGCTGCTTCTTTTTTTGGCTTTTATTGGGTTCGGTTGCACGCAAGTTTATTCCCTCGAACACAGACAAGCTCCTTTGTTGTGCGCGAAGTTTCTAAAACTTTTACAAAATACTGAATGATTGAACAGAATGAACCTCTGTGCGTTGTTATTTTCGGTACAAATTGCAAGGTGATAAATAGTATATGTCACTAAAAATATGGCATCAACAAATATTATAGAAAATCCAGATTGATGTTTTTCTTCAAATTCGAAGGTTCTAATAAAGTGGCAATTTAGAATTCAGATAGAAAGCAAAGCTTTTAAATTTGAATAATGAACATCGATAAGATCTGAAGGAAGAATGATAACAAAAAACATCAGCATATTAAGGATATATATGCCTTCCTAAAAACAATTCCATCGAACTCGTTAAGCTTGCTTCTAAAGTTTCTAATCACTGCACACTAGCTGATTTAGTTTAATATCACCTATTGACTGTCGCCATCAGAAAGATATGAAGCCATATAAAAGTGGTAACCAAAAACAAAGAGGACATCAAAAATTATCTCACAGCAGTCCAGGGAAATATTTTGAGGTATCCTCAAATATTCTTGCTAAATCTTCAATTTAAAAGAAATGTATGGCCAGAATATTGCGTATATATATGTAAATATGTAAATAGCCACAGCTTTACTCACGGTTCGAGTGTGACTTCTCACTTCTGAAGGGCGCATTCCTCTGAGCATGCGGGAGCTGCTGCAAACAAGAAAATGCAAATTGCGATGTTCATTTTGCAGGGTGTCGAACCGAATCATTTTTGGTTCAGGTCGCGCATCAAATATTTCGTTCAGTTCAGGTACAGGCTCTGGAGGTGGAAAAAATAACTGTTGGAACCGGTGCAGAGCAGGTTATCATGGGTTCATATTGCCGCCCGCAGGGCCGAAACGCAACGCTCGGTCACGGACTTCCAGAATATTCGCGCTTATTCTTGCTCGAACGTAACTTTATTCTTGCTTTCTTTCTCCAGTGCCTGTTCATTCTCGCCCCGAGCGCGCGACAATCGAACTTTCTTTGCCGAAGATTCTGAGATGGTGACGCATGCTGCTATAAGGAACTCCGCGGGACCTTATCGAGTCAGTCTCGCTTCTCTTGCTCTTCGCCGCCAAATCACCACCGGCTTTTCTGGTGTCTCGACGCTAAATACTAATTTTGTGGGCACAGGTTCGGGCAATAAACCTTATTTTAAGTTCCCTGTTCATCCTCTTGTCATCGCCATTCCTGACAAAATAACGGTTCAAGGAAACGCCAAAAATTCAACCGAATGTTCGCACACCATCTACAGCCCCGAAGTGGAGTTGCTACGGTGTAAAATAGCGCTCATTCATTGTTTTCGTGTTTTAGACTCAACGCAACACGAAAAGCTTCGTTGAAGACGTCCTTCGCCAGCGCCTTTACTGCGAAGGCTTCAGGCGGCCAGAGAACAAGCTGCGCGTCCTGATGAGAGAGCGTGAAGAACGACATACTTCGGCGGCGCTTGTTTGCAACCTACAAATACTGCCGGCGAGGTCGCTGGCTGCCGAAAGTGAACAATCGAGCGAGCGTGCACTGTCGGTCAGAGCCAGCCACGGCCGCTTGAGCTCGCCGGCACGCCTGTTGCTTCCCCTGTGGCATCTGCTGATTCTGGCAGGACGGAATCGGCGCTGACGCTCTTCAGGGATGTTGTCACGCATGACGTCCTCGGGAAGAAGCCCCGGGAACTTCCTGGCCGCTGCCGATCGCCCTGCACTCAATTTTCCGCTCGCCGGGGTAGTCCGAGAAGAAGTTCAGCAGAGATTTTCAGCCACAAGGGCTCCTTCCGGCGTGCCAACGGCTCCCGAGAAACCCAGCGCTGGGCTACGCACGCGGTTGCCCATTGCTGTACAACCGCGCACCTGCTCGCGTGCGACCACCGCGACGCATGAACCCCAGCACCGAGGAACGTCTGCTCAGAAGCAATCTTCGCGCCAAGGAAGACGGACGTCTGAAGGACGCCCAACCGACGCCCGCAGTGTTTCTACTGCGGGGGAAGCCGATCAGCATCACCTACGCTGGTTTCCCCTACCGACAACCTAGCTGCTGCGCGGGTTCCACCAGAATGACCGCGCCGCATGGTACGGTGAGCGCCGGAGGCGCCGATGAATGTCTGCGCGCATCAGCACGCCTCCTGCAGCCGCTTCGCGCCGAGGAACTCGCCCTAGAGTCTGGCTCTGCTTTGCAGACCAAGGTATCTGCTATCCTTTCCTTTCGCCGCCATCTCCGTGTTGGCGGAGGAGTGGTCACGTGCGCAGAACTGGATCCGAACTTCGTGCGGGAAAGCGGCCTTCCAGAGCGCCGCATTGGCCCCAGAGGGCGTGCCAGCCCTGCCGCTTTGCGTTCGAAAAATACGAGATCCTGGGCTAAAATCAGAACGACCCGGCTTCCTGCCGTCATTTGAACATTATGTGCGTCAATGACCGGGTGCCGTACAGTCCTGTTTTTATAACGCAGAGCGATGTTCTAGAGACATCCGTTTCAAAGGTATGTGAAGCCCGGACGGCCGCGGACCGACGCGTCGCGTTGGTCGCATCTGCCGGCTCGCGCGAGAGTGATGCGCGATACGCGACCGGCGCGTCCGGCCATCTCGGCGAGTCGGCGAGCTCTCGTTCGAAAGCGAGGGGACGGCGTTTTCATCAGCCGCTGCGTCGTTTTACCACGCGATAGATTTTGCATGCGCGTAGAAGGAGCCCCGTGAAAATGACGGGCTGTGGTGTTACGAAGTGCACAAATCGAGCGGACAGCGGCGAGCGCCTGTACCGGATTCCGACGGCGAGACGCGACCGCCAGGCGCTAAACGGGCGTCTCAGAATTCACCGATGGCAAAAACCTGGACCCGGAAAAAGTTGCCTGCACTCTTCCAGCACGCCAAAGGGGAGTGCGGGTGCTCGACTTTCTCAGATTCGCCTACGATACGGGACGCAGAAAAGGTAACGCGCCGCTCAATCTGCATGAAGCAAAATAAACTGCTTGCCAGCAAAAGAGTCACGCGGTTGAGCAGCATCGCTGTCGCACTTCCTGCCGCACAATTAAGCACTGGTCACGATTTTTGTGCCCCGTTGAAGATCAAAGGCATCATCAGAATTTAAGCACGCGGGGAAGAATAACCAGGCCGTGGCTACCGCTGCACTCGATCGCTCGAGGAGAAAGGTCACTCAAAGAAGTTGGGCAGAACAGCGGGTTCACCGGTGCGGTCCAGCTGTGCACCGACTTGACGAGCTGCGACCGCGGACCCGCCGAGTCACGTTCTCCTGATATCTGCGAAATCGGGGTGAAGCAGGAAACGACGGGAGAGCGATGACGGCACGCGCGGCTCGTCGCCGCGCGCACCTGCACCACTTTCGCACGCGGCGCGGCCAGCGCCACTGCCGCGCCGCCTGCGTCTGCGCACTGCTGGCGTCCCCTTTTAAAAACCGAGCCGTGCGCTTCCCGCAGTGCACTTGGCTCCAGAATGGCACCGTTGTGGTACCTCTGCTCCGCAAGCAGGAGCATATACAGTTACTCTACGCCCCCTTCACCCGACGACGCCCTCTGTCAGCTTCATCAGGGTCCCGCCGGAAGCCTGTCCGCCCCTGCCTCGCCGGGAAAACTAAGTGCGGCAATACCGGGAGGTAGTGCTGTCAAGGACAAACGAAGCCAATATCCTCCACAAACGTGCGGAGGGCTCCCACGCTAACAACGAATAACCTCGACGTTACCATCGACGGCACGACGCGAGTGCACTCAACGACACCGCAGTTTACTATTCGGGTTTGACGTGGAAGCTCTCTCAGCCGCCTTCGGAAAGGTGAAGACGCCTTAGGATGGCCCGAAAATACGAACTGCCGGCGGACATCTCATCACACCAGTGGGAAGGTATACAGTGAAACCCGTTTAGAACGAACCCACGTACAGCCAATTATTATCAATATCGAACTCACGAAAAATTTAAATAAAAAGGCATGTAAATACGTATTTTTATAACGAACAGCATATTGGCTATATTGATATTTTACCCCTGAAGGCTTCAAAAACGCGCAAACAATCGTCTTTTAGCCTGTCACCTTCCCCCAATAAAGAAGTAGAAAAAAGAACGAAAAGTTCAAAAGCTCAAGTTGCGAACAAAATTGAGTGACAAGAAGCGATTCAGGAGGGAGAAAGCTAAAAAAACACTCTGCACGCACGCACAGAAAAAAAAGCTCTTCATCCCAAAGCCTTGCACACAAAGAGAAACGACTTAAAAGGAGAGATCAGCAAAAGAACAAACTCTGCACGCATAAAAAAAATCCTTTTAGCGCGTAGTTTCAAGTGCGGAGTGAAAAGATGAGAAAGATAGAAAGCTCTCGCCTTACAACGAGCTCATCGTGGAAGTTCGTTGCAAATGTTTTTTGCTATATCGAACTACTTGCTATATAGAACTGATCGTAGCCGTTCCTGCTGTTCGTTATAAACAGGTTTTACTGTACTGCACGCGTGTACATCCGCCGGAGGCCTGTTCAATGTGTATACTTTTCAATGTATTTCAATGTGTTCAATGTATTTTGTATACTTTTTTCGGTCAATAAGTTGATTGAGGATTGATTGATTCGAATGAGTTAGTCGTATCAAGGACTGTTCGAGAGACATCATCTTAGTCGCTGAACTTCCGGTGAGTACGGTGCCGTGATCGGCCTTGGAGCAAACAGGTTGACGCGGCGAAAGCCCCATCCTACCTCCGGAGGGACCCAAAACGACGTCAGCCGCCGTCCGAGTCATTGGACCACGTGAACCTGCCGCCGCGGTCGGCATTCTGTGCCCGTCGTGACCGATGCAGTCGCTTGCGGGAAAGTTCTTCCGGAAGGCGACGCCCAACTGATTCTCGGAAGCGGAAGAGGCGCCGCAAGGGGCTCACGCCAGCTGGAGGATAGACGCACTGTGATCTTCGTGACAAACTTTCGTCAGGAGGCGGAGCACTTCACGAAGCGCTGCTGCCGTATACGCGTCGAAGTGCTCGGAACGCCGCCGAAATCGCCGTGATCTTCGATGAGCCTCGCCATCTCGGACGCTGGTACGCCACCGTCGGAGTTAGACGTTAGCCCACAGCTCCGGTGCCACGGTCGACGAAAACTCGAGGACATCCTCGCCGAATTCAGCGATTGCTTTGCGACGACGTCGAAAGTGCGCGAAACAACAGTTGCGAAACATCGCATCGTTACCCCAGAAGGATGCGCACCCTGTATCGGCCGCTCCTATCCGCTTGCGGAAAAGAGGCCATTCATGAACAAGTCTGGAAATGTCGGACGACGACATCGTCCAGACGTCAAGCGGCCCCGGGCCTCTCCAGTCGTAGTGGTGAAAAGAAGGACAGATCGCTTATTCTGCTTAGTTACACGGCGACTCAACGCGGTGACGAAGAAGGACGTATATCCGCTCCTCCCATCGACGACACACTGGACCGGCTGCGCCACTCCCGATACGTCTCGTCGATGAGACCTGAAGAGTGTCTAGCTGGCAGATGAAGTCGATAAACAGGACCGAGGGAAAACTGTCGCTGTCGTGCCCAATGGACTGTAAGAGTTCAAAGTGATGCCGTTCGGATCAGCAACTTTGCCAGCCTGCCACTGGAAAGCGTACTAGCCAGACCTCAATGGCAGGAGTTTTCCCGTTTGCCTCGACGACGTCATGGTATTCTCAGCCAACTTCGACGAGCACTTTCGACGTTTGCGAGCTGGATTCCTGGGGCCATCGGACGCGGACTCACCCTCGAGCCGACGAAGTGCCGGTTGGTCTACGGCGAACTGAAGTTTCTCGACCCACGCTGTGAGCAACTACGCAATGTTCGTCCTGAGCCTCAGAAGACTCGCGCCGTAGCAGCATTTGTACCGCCCACCGACAAGAAGGCCATCCGAAAATACACAGAGGTCTCCGCGCCGTAGCCCCGGCGATTCGTTCGGAGATTTCGCCAAGCGTTCTGCGCCGTTCACGCCTTCACGAAAGATGTCCTAAATATCGAATGAATTGAAAAAAAGAAAAAAACTGACGCGCTAAAGGCGACGACTTTAGTCGCCACCGATTCTCGGCCACTTCGACAATCAGCCGAAACGAAAGTTCACACGGACGCCACCAATACAAGAGTCGGAGCGGTACTGGTCCCACTACAACAGGGTGCAGGGCGCGTGATCGTACGCACTAGTCAGGCGCTGTCGAACGTAGAACGCAATTACTCGACGACTGAGAGAGAAAAAAATGTCTGGCCGTCGTCTGGGCATCTGAAAAGTTCCCTCCGTACTTGTGCCGGGGTTGTTCTCGAGTGGTCACCTAAAGCTCTGTTGGGAGAATTGTGTTTGTCCTTTGCTTATCTCGCTCCTTTCAGAGGGATTATTATCATCATATTTGTCCAGCCTCGCTTGCGCCCTGCAATAATTGCAGTAATCATCATCAGCTTTAAAAATTCAGGCCGTTCATTATTGTTTTTAGACAGGTGGCATCTGATCCAACCTGTTTGCCTCTTGACGTCTTATTCCGGGTTAGCTCAGTTGGTAGAGCGCTCCACTGTAAATGGGGAGGTCCCTGGTGCGACTCCAGGCCAGACGGATTTTTCGGTTGCGCACCAGTCACCTAGCTGTGTTTGGAGTTGTGCTGTGTCGTTTGTCCCCTGTACCTCTTCTTCAGGGATTATAATAGTCTTCCTTTTTGATTTATTTTTAATACTACTACCTCAGAAATCGGCTTTAAAAGAAAGAAAAACTTGTTCAGAAACTACGTTCGCATGTCCAATGTACTTTTCTATTTCGAACTTACAAAGTGTCAAATATGTTGGTCCTTGCGGCTCACCCTGCATATTGTAAAACGTATTTGGTAAACTGCATTTCGTGATATAAATAACGACGAGCCCATTACATGCTTTAGGCACTGCAATTATTTTCTGTGGTTAAAGAGCACAACTACGATTCAGCTTTCATTACTGTGATGCAAAGTTGTACCAATAACTGGGCATTGTCGGATAGCTATCAGGTTTCAGCAGATAACCTTTCGATTAAGATAAAATATGTAGCTGGATGAACAAATGGATGTTGAGTCGTATAAACACGACTTTTATGCTGAAATCTAGATTTACGTGTATTGTTTCGTCGAAAGCGGTAAATAACGCAATTTTTATTTTTGCTACCTGAAACCAAAAGTGGATTGTACGAATGATGAAAACTATACTCCGTTCACCGGTAAGCTAGATTGACCGGTGGATTCCGCCCTCGTTGGACCAGTGGCGCACCTCTTTTTCGCCACGTCATTATATTCCCGCCCAGCACGCGCGCGGAAGGCCCGGTCAAGTGGTAAGAGGAAGGCTGCTGAGTGGTGCGACGGGCAGCGTAGCTCCCACCGTAGTCTCAGCTTAATGTGTGAACAGGGTGTTTTAATGCTTTATTATTAGAACGCTCGTTTTGACGAAAACCCAGCAGTGTTTTTTTTCTGAGTTAACGCTTGGAGAGAGAGGGAAAGGAGGAGGGTGGGTGACGTGTGCGATGCTCCCATCTGTCGATTCGCTGACATCGGCAAGCGTCACTCCTCCCCCTCCCCGGCGCTGGCGAACTGGCAGACACCACCGTGGTTTTCGTCAAAACAGGCTCTTCAGTTTTCGTCGAAGTCACGCGCACAGCTGGCCCGGAGCAAGAGAAGGAGGCGCCGGGCAACACGTCCTAGATAACAAAACCGTACTGCTGAGTGCGATGGCGTCATCAAAGAAGGCCAACACTGGACACAGAGTTGCATGCGAGTGCTGCCTCAGCGCCCTGTTTCAGAGTCAAGTTTGAGCCGGACGTGGTGCGCAATCATCGTTTCCAATCTGTGTGCAGTGTTGGCCCTCTATGATGACGTCACCTCATTGATACTACGACTTTGCTTTTCTAGGAGATGTTGCGCAACGGCGCGGTGGAAGGCTGGCTCAGTTGCCGCTCTTGCCATCACCGGATGTTCTTCGCTCTGAGTTTCAGTTGGAGCGGTGCGTTGTCTGTGATGTGTGAGTGTAGTTAAAACGATGGATGCGGTTCCCTCCTCGAGTTATATGAATGCAGGTTCGGTCCACACACTAACAAAGCCCGTGCGTCTACTTCCGCACAACACTCGGAGAGACAATCACCGCAACTTACGGAGGCAGCTCAGCGAATGGCGATGCCGAGACGTATGTTGAGACAAAAACATGATCTGGGTTGCGAGCATTAGGCAATGCAAAACAGTCACGCTTGCATTGCTTAATATCCAGCTCAGACTGCGTTGTTTTAATCTAAACATGCGTTTCGGCATCGTCATTTGCTGAGCTGCCTCCGTGAGTTGCGCTGTTGGCTCTCCGAGTGTTATTGCGCAAAAGTAGACGCACGTGCTTTTTTATGAAATGCACGAGCGGTATGAATGTGGTTATTTCCATGAGTGATGGATGACCGCACCCAAGGGCGTCGAGGTATTCTGAAAAGCAGAATACAACACAGGGTGAAATTAATTACAGGAAAATACATTGGTGGACTCTTGGAAAATCCGTTAGCATGACTCTTGTGAAACATCACGCACGTACCCCTTTGGGAAACGCTAACGCTGACCCCGTGACGAGGCCAAAAGAGGCAGCAAAAGCTAGAGGAAGCAAATGAGAAAAGCAAAACAGAAAAGTGAAGGGGTCAGATTTGGCGTTTCCCAAAGGGGAAGCGTATGCAGTTTCCAAGGGTCATGCTAACGTATTTCCTGAGAATCAAATGCACCAATAGATCTTCCTGTAAATTTTTTAAGGATTTTAGGATTTTACAAAAAAGAAAAAAGCTACGAGAGCCACACCTATGCGCTTTGTGCAGGTGAGTTATACGGCCAGGGGTACATAGTATATGGGGCTAATCGTAACAATCAGTCGGCTAATTAATAAAACGTTTTCAATGACTTTTTAATTAGTGAAAATAGACATATGTTTCTAATAAGAAACTTGTTGAGCTTCATCGAAAATCACTACTAAACTAATAACTTTTATAAATACTTTGAGCGCGTGGGAAGCGCAGTGGTGCGCTGAAGTTACCACTCGTGCAGCAGGTACAAGGCTGGGGCTCTGATAAGAGGCGGAAGAATCGCGCGGTCGCCTTAACGCACCCGTAGCCTCTTGTTCCGGCTGCACAAGGGGTAACTTTAGCGCACTACTGCGTTTCTCACGCGCTCAAATCTATCTGAAAATTACTGATTTCGTGGGTTTTATCATGACGCTCAGCATGTTTCTAATTCGAACCATATGTTTATTTTTACTTATTAAAAATATAATTTAGAAATTTCATCTAATTAGCCAACTTGATCGTTACAGATTAGCCCTCTACACTATGCCCGCCTTGCCGTATAGCTCACCTGCACAAACCGAATAAGTGTAGCTTCCACGGGTTAATAAAAACAAACAACTGTAAAGCATAAAATACAACGTGTATATAGTTTTATAGTTAGTTACAGTCGTAAATAGCTGTCATAGTTTGTTAGGCCAAAACAATGCAGAAAATATATTATCAATTTAGCGGTTCACACCCCGTTACATTTACTTCCTGAACCGGAATTGTGAACCAAAAACCGTAAATACAAAATTGAACCGAACCGATAAAATTTACGGTTCGACAATCCGGTACGCAGTACCGTTAGCGGGTGTATAATCTGCTTTCGGATAACACTGAATAATAATATGTGCTAACAGAGCCTCATTTCGTTGTGTGCGCGTTAGTAAAGTTCCATCTAATAGATTTGTTTCAGCCGGAAGGTGGTCACCCTAGGTGCAATATAATGTTGCGATTAAAGTATTGACGACGGTTACAAATAGAGGCTAAACCAATTTAAACACTTTTTGAATGGCAGCGGTGTTTGACATATTCGTGAATCAGCTTTCACGTTTTTGTGAAATGATTCTAGAACTGGACACAAAAACTCCTGTCCCTAATGGGTCATGGAAGAGTGCAGTTTGCCGAGTTACGTTTAATTGCCTGTTGAGTAATGTTCTTTTAAATGTTCGTGTTCTAGGTGTATACCATTTTGAAACATTTGAAATGTGCTCTATAGATTCCTAAATTGTCAAAAAACGAAATCACAGCAACAAATCAGCAGATTATAGTTAATAACTTTACGACTTTTAACACTCACTAGTTTTTTTGCCAGAATGCATGTCCTCCATTTTTTTATTGGGCCAGTCTATTACAGATCCTGCAAAATTCGAAGTAGTGCATTTTTATGTCCTCTTCCGGCGGCTGTGTTTCTCAAGACGATTGCAAAGTTTGTGTGTAACGTACCACTCAGTAGAAGCAACATGGAGAGTACAGATGCCCCCATGATGAATCAGGAAGTACAATAATCTGACTGCAATTAGAAAAAGGACGAGTTGATTTTGTATGTGTCTAAATAAACGTTGTTAAAGTTGAAATTGCTAACGATGAAAAAAAAAAGCTCATTACAGTCCTCCGTAGTATTTATTTATTCCAGATTACCCCGCAGCGCCAGATACATTATTGCAGAAGACGGGGTGAATAGTGTCGCGTAAAATGGACACCATAATTTTCATATACATAAGATGAACCAGCAAAGAGCAAAAACACATTGCGCTATCCAAGCGTGTTACGTGTCACATGACATCAGGATGTCCCGTGACGTCCTGCGGACACGTGACGCTACCGACTCGGCCACCAAGACACGCTTGCACGGCTTGAGAACGATCGCGGGTTTATATGAAAAGGCTTTGCGAACGGAGCCCGATATCGCTATCGCGTTCCGCTATTAAGGCGAAACATTAAGCGTTCTCCAAGTTCTTTTAAAAATAAATTTAGCAAATCGAAGTTGTGTGTCGCATGAGCAGGAAGGGGAAGAGTGAAGGAAAGAAGTGCATTGGTGAAGAGGAGATGGGAAAAGAAGGAAAGGGGAAGTGAGACAGGTGGAGAGTCGGAGAAGGGGTTGCATGAGGTTGAAAATAGTGCATTTTGAGGGAGGGGGTTGGAGAGAGAAATAGGAAGAGAAAAGGGGTGTGTAGGATGAAGCATATTTCCCAGCTATAATATCAGGGAAAACTGGTTTGGTTGTGTCCAACGACCAATGAGGGGGAGGGAGAAAGTGGGGGGGAAGGGAGGTTTTGCAGGATAATAGGAGGGGATGGGGAAAGAAAGGGAGGGGAGGAGAAAGGTATGCAACTGGAGGCATATGGGGAGCGAGGGAAAGGGAGGCAGATGTTGCAAGGACATCCTAGAGGGAGGAGGTGTGAATGAGAAAGAGAGGGGCAAGGAAGAAGAGAATGGGGAAAAAGAATTTTGTAATAAAGAGGGACATGTTTCCCCGCTAGATTTAACAGGGAAACTGAATGGGTGCTGAGGTTATGCGACGTCGATTTCCCAGCCAATATAGCGGGGAAGCGCAATTTGTGTTTAAGTTACAAGACGCAAAATTTCCCGCTATATTCAGGAGGGGAATTGACTCGGCGTATATGTCACGTGACGTCAATCTTTTTACTGTCTGTTTAAGTCACGTGATGCTGGTTTCGTGAAGTCAATTTTCGCGTAAAATTTAATGGCTAATGCACGGACGGACCGATGGATGGACAGACGAAATGTTGGCTATCGAGGGTTCCGCTACAAAGCATTTCATACTCTAAAGTAATTCTTCATGAAATCACCAACAAAAAACTGAGCTTGATAATATTGGTGAATTATTCTTCAACGGCTGACACCGTTAATATACATGAGAAAAGAGCAAAAACAAGAACACGTGACGAACGCTTCGTTGAGAGAGTGGGGTCCATGCTCGAGGCAGGTGGTCGGGACAGTGAAGCCTCAAAGATGACTGTGTGCCTCTGATAGTGCGCGCAGCCGCCGAAGATCGCGCTAATAATGAATAAGGTCTATTGCAATCATTCTGCCGGTGATCACCTAACTTATTGCAAACCTACAATATATTTTCGTTTTCTCGTTTATATGTCATATAATACATTTCTCAAGGTTTGTGGATTGCACCAGGTGTTGTAGGCGTTATCGAAAGAAAAAAATAAGGAAATAAGTTATCCGTTATCTTGCAAATAAAAGTAACGCTTTACCATACTACCTTGCTTGAATATAAAAGGAATGCATTAGGAATAAAAAGTAACGCACGTTATTTTTGCATTAATGTTTAGAGCGCCGCTCTTAGGCGCCCTATTCCAGGTTTCGCGGCGTCGGCGTCACCTCCCGCTAAATTTAGGGAAATTGAATTGTTGTTGAGGTCAGGTGACGCTAATTTTTCCTCTAAATACAGCCGAGAAAATGACGTCATATGACTTCGTATCACGTCACCCATGATCGAATTCAGTTTCTGCGCTAGATTTAGCGGGAAAATTGACGCCACATGACCTCAACACGTTGTTCAGTTTCCCCGCTAAATTTAACGGGAAAACAGACGCCACACGACTTTTGTGTCATGAATCACCCTTGTAACACCAATTCTATTTCTCCGTTACGATTAAACGCGAAGCGGGAAAATTGACGTCTCGGAGACCTCAACACAATCTGAATTGTACGGAAGAGGGGAGAAGGGACGTACACTCCAGTCACGTACACTCTCCACCTCTTCCTCAAGAGGTGCACTTGCAGAGATTTGTAAACGTGTTTAATTTCTTTATACGTGAATCTAACACGTTTTATAGAAGAACCAGACATATTTACTTTCTATGTCTTTCTACGGTCTAATCTGAATAGTCACAAGAAAAACGCGAAGCAAGACGCAAAAAAAAAAAATTCATATTGCTTTTTGCCTACTTCGTTTCAGCTGATGTCCAGACGCAGCCGATTGCTATAGGCGCGAGCTCCGGCCTTTCAGCGGCCCTGCCAAGTACGCTCACTCAGTGGAGTGCAGGCACTGTTCATGGCCACAAGCTCGCGCTTGTAGCGCCAGCTGCATTTCCACTTCCGCTGAAGTGAAGGTAAAGTAACACGAAAATGTTGGGAAGCATTCTGTTAAGTGTTGCGAGGAAAAGAAGAGTATTAGCGTAACTCCGTTGCTCGAAATAAGTGACGTTAAGTACGTTTCAGTTTGCAAAAAGTAACGTTAGCGAAAAATATAAGCGTTACCGGTAACGTCATTACCGTCAACACCAGTGAAGTAACACAAGACTGCTCGACGTGAAAGGAGCAACCTTTCTGATGGAGCCACTGGATCGTTCCGATAAAGGCGGACTATCGGGTTGCGTTATCTGAGTTAACAGAGAGATTTAGGGGAACCGTGTTTGCACATCCAGTACGGTACGATGAACCCTCCAGTATGAACAGCGCATATGCGGAGTCTTCTGTGGTGGCGCATGCGCAGCACGTACCGGAGGATCATTGTACCGTATCGGACGTGCAAAAACGGTACCCTAAAACTTCCTTATGCCAAAAACCATGCCCCTGCGTGATTCGTTTCACCGGCGAAAGCAAACCCTCGACGCTCTTGATTGGCTCATTGGCTGCGGCCAGGGTGATACATCTTAAGGGCGATTCATACAGTGCGGCGTCGAGTCCGACCTAGTGCGACGGCTTGGGATGTACGGGTTGCTATGGCAACAGCTGCGTCGGCTGCCAACAATACTGGTTTTTACCGCTCTATTGACGTAGAGCTGGATCGGGCGCCGTCCGTGGCACCATCAGTGGCCATCACTCTGACACCAGGCAATACACACGAGTCTATGGGAGAAACACACAATAGTAGGGTGTGTTGCATGGATACAGGACGGTCATGGTAGTGTCATGCCTATTTTTTGTTTTCAATCAGATTTTTATATGAAGTAGCGAAACTTGTCGACACAACAGAACAGACCTTACTTTTGCAAGATACTTCTTTGTATTCGTGAGAAAAATCGCATTCGAGTGAAGGTTGAAAAAGCGATTTTCCCAACTGCGCGATGACGCAACTTTGAAGGCCCGAGGAATAAAGAATACAGCTTTATACATCGTCAAAGTTTTTACGTATAATGCATGCAAACTTTACTGTCCGAATTAGTTAAAGGTAACTTATATGAGCATATATTTCAAGCGAAATAAAATGCCAAACTTGACTTCTGGAGCAAATCTTACATTATGAGGCATGTTTTGACGAATTTTTAAGTGGATTTAAATTTACATTCTAAAGCTGAAACTTTTTGTGTCAAGTGTTTCCTTCTTTTCGAACTTTTAACAAAATAATTAGCGTTCTAGTGTTGAAAGTGTTTTCTTTATTGCGCCCGGAAATTTCGTCAAAATCGAAAAAGTCAAAATTTTGCAATTTTTGTGCGACAATTAAAAAAAATAATCATTCTCGATTTCCTTTAAATTTTACCCGACGAGCCCTTGATGACCGGTAATTACAAATATGCAAAAACATGTTGCATCATTTTGTTTTAAAACAACAAAATAAATGTATGATTAGGTTGTGGTCGCATCAATTGCAGCTGGGGCGTTTCTGTCTCAATGACTAGTGGTACACGAGCAACGCATACAACAGTAACCGTACTTCGTCATATTAATGCCGAGGCACCACGAAGAACTCTAAAAATAACACGTGAACTTCTTTTCAGCGCTGATGTGGCTGATATTGTCAATGAATTCTCAACTTTACGGCGCGTCCGATCCTTATTAGGGTGTTATACTTGGCTGGTTAGATGCTCATCGTGCTACATTTTCAGATTAGTACTTTAATATGAGTACTTGGCTGACCAAATAATTTGATTCGTCGTATTAGGCACTGCTAGGGCCGAGCGATTTTACGGAAGTTTTTGGCCCGACCAATGGAGGGCGTGGTGTGAACCGAAGGTTAAGCCAGCGGTATATTATGGCAGTGTAACGCAAGACGTAGCTGGACTCCAAGCCGGAGCATAATTGAAGACGGCGCTGGAGGAAAACAAGTGCTTCTTGATGCAGACTTGCCGACAAAATAAGTGGCATTCCCCCCTCCCCTTCCCCCTTTTCACCGCCCCCTACGGCAGAAACGAGAAAGGGAGGCCGAAGGTTACATCCGCGCGCGCGAAGGCGATCGTATCTTTACCGACTCGCGGCGGCGGTACGCGACACCGGCGGCGTCCCCTGCGCGGTGTAAACATAACCAGCTGGGTGTGTGCAGATGGTAAACAAACACCAGAGTGATTCCTGGTGCGGTGGCCCAACAGCTCCTCCTCACGGAAGAACAAATACGGAGAAAGGAGGCAGGGGGAAAGGGGGGGGGGCGCAAGGACGCCGGTGGGTTTTGCCGGTGCAAGCAGACTGTGCGAATGTACGAAACATGTTTGATGCATGGCTCTGCAGTTGTGTCCGCTCCAGAGCACATTGAGGATTTTGTGCGTATGCTTCGGGGAAACCGGCACCGACGACATCTGAAAGCGCTGTTCGC
>JAZHYW010027316.1:0-39874 GCA_037355805.1 Ixodes ricinus | reverse complement strand
CAAATTGTTTTTATAAACCCGATTAATTTCCTTAGGCCTGCCATGTTCTAAGTAAATAGAAGGGTCAAGGTGGTATCATTGAGCAGACAATTTCAAACTGTTGCCGACGGCATGTTTCAGTTATTCCGTGTGCGTTCGTCACGCATTCGTCGCCTGCAACAAGCATCTCGAGGACCGGAAGTTGCGTCGCAAATATTTCAGCAACAGCCTTTCCTCGACATTTCTGCGGCGGTACGTTTGAAATCTAGGCTTTCTCTGTTTAATATATTTAGACGTTTAAAATTCACGTCTGATTTTCGACCGATGGTTCTTTCGCAGCGGAATCAACTGTATGTATTCAACCACTATAACGCCCCTTGCAATGGTTTGTTTGTAGAGGTGACGTCACACTTACTGTGTGAATTGCGCAGAACACGTGCCAGTCAGCACCTAGCTGGCCAGTCTCTCCAGCGCTTCAAGCGGCCGACTGTGTGATGTGGTAAGAAGGCCCAAGCAAAACTTTCGATGGCCAGATTTGCCGGACGGGGAAGCACGATCTAGAAAATTGTTATAGCGATCTGTGCTCGTAATCTGTAAAACCACATATGGACGCGTTACGCTTCTTCACCTGCGATGTGAGTGTGTTAAGAATCTCCAAAATATTATAAATCTCAATTATAAAAAAAATAAAGTATTGAGTTTCATTTTTATTTCAGTTATTTCACGAGGGAAATAACCCAACTTCAGATTGTGCATAGTGAATCAGTGATTAACAAAATTCTGAATAATCAGAAGCCGAAGCACAATTACGAAACACGGAATGAAACATTTTTCTGATATACAAGCTTACTCCGACCTTTTTTTACTACATTTTGAACAAACTTTGCCAAGCAAAAGTTGTCTGACCAATGTTTGCAGCTGTACATTGCCCCGGAATAAGTTTGCTTACATGTATCGTTCAGATCACGTTGTTACTAAAATGTTATAACACACAAGTTTTATTGAAAGGTCAAAAACAAAACATAGACACTTTTCAACACCTTTCCTTGGGCGCCGTCATACCGAACCTTCACTTTTTGCTTTCAGATATTCTGTTTACTTCACACCTTCATTTCTATAGCAGTAGAGGTTATTGCAATTCCTTATTTTCCATTGTCCTTTTCCTCAGAATATGCCTTTGCGGAGGCTCATCAACGCCCGCTTCAGTGGCTCCGCATCTCGGTAAGACAAGAGAACCCTAGCAAAACAGCCGGTTTGAAAACAGTCTGGAAGTAGGAACATGGTTTAAAATCAGGCTGCAAACAACGCGGAAATGAATGCTCCGGACTGCGGGAAAGGCAACGTGAAGATAGTCCTGAGCAAAACAAAGCCCGTTTGCACACACCGGACTATGCCAAATCCGTTGAAAAGGCAAAGTGAAAATAGTCAAGAGCGAAAAATGCAGGTTCAGCCGACACCAGACTTTGCCAAATCTGGTGAAAAGGCAAGGTGGAAATAGTCCGGTGCGGAAACTTCCGATTTGCACACACCGGGCTCTGCCAAGTTTGGTGAAAATGCAAAGGGGTAGTAGTCCGGAAAGGAAAATTCCGGTTCGCAGGCACTGAACCTTGCCAAGTCCGGGGAAAAGGTCAAGCGGAAGGCATCCGGTAAAAAAATTTCTGGTTGGTGGACAACGGACTTCACCGAATCCCCAATTGGTTACCCCAATGGACCTTTTTCACATACCGACGGCACCAGGCGGTGGCTGCACGAACTAAAAATCGAGGCAGGGACCTACCTGCGCTACCAATCGATAATGGGAGCTACGCTACCAGTTTCTTCGTTCTCTGAGCAGCGGTGCGTGCCTAACGCGCCGTCCAAGTGGGGCATCCGTGGCGTCCACTTAGACGTCGTGTTATTCTTTCCGTCCGCTTTCTTTTTTGCGTAACACAATTATATGTATGCTGCAATTACGTTTTCTACTCGCTGATCTACAGCCTCCTTCCGAATTTCCTCGATTTTTCGTGCAGACTTCCGCCGCTTGGCATCGGGCGCTCGCGCGTGCGCAGAACGCTTCTCGGAAAAGGTCCATTGGGACCGCAAAATTGACCTGGCACTTGGCGATTTGATATGTCACTCCAATGGACCTTTTTCACATACCGACAGCACCAGGCGGTGGCTGCACGAACTAAAAATCGAGGAAGGGACCTACCGGCGCTACCAATCGATAATGGGAGCTACGCTACCAGTTTCTTCGTTCTCTGAGCAGCGGTGCGTGCTCAACGCGCCGTCCAAGTGGGGCATCCGTGGCGTCCACTTAGACGTCGTGTTATTCTTTCCGTCCGCTTTCTTTTTGCGTAACACAATTATATGTATGCTGCAATTACGTTTTCTACTCGCTGATCTACAGCCTCCCTTCCGAATTTCCTCGATTTTCGTGCAGACTTCCGCCGCTTGGCATCGGGCGCTCGCGCGTGCGTCAGAACGCTTCTCGGAAAAGGTCCATTGGGACCGCAAAATTGACCTGGCACTTGGCGATTTGATATGTCACTCCAATGGACCTTTTTCACATACCGACAGCACCAGGCGGTGGCTGCACGAACTAAAAATCGAGGAAGGGACCTACCGGCGCTACCAATCGATAATGGGAGCTACGCTACCAGTTTCTTCGTTCTCTGAGCAGCGGGGCTTGCCCAACGCGCCGTCCAAGTGGGGCATCCGTGGCGTCCACTTAAACGTCGTGTTATTCTTTCCGTCCGATTTCTTTTTTTGCGTAACACAATTATATGTATGCTGCAATTACGTTTGCTACTCGCTGATCTACAGCCTCCTTCCGAATTTCCTCGATTTTTGGTGCCAATTTCCGCCGCTTGGCATCGGGCGCTCGCGCGTGCGCAGAACGCTTCTCGGGAAAGGTCCATTGGGTTCAATGTCTCCAACTGGTTGCCCCGATTAGGATCGATAACATTCAATTGGCACTGGGTCACCCAATTGGTCACTCCAGTTGGTGATAGGTCACTCCAATTAGTGCTGGGTTGCCCAATAGCTCATTCTAATTAAGTTCGAAATGTAGTGTGTACAATTGATGACTGCCTATTTTATAAGCCTAACAAATATACTGTACCGTTCCAGCCATATCTTGCCATTTTTCTTTCTTTTACCCCAAAATAAGTGTTTAAAAATCCTTGCACAATCTGTTGCCAGATTGTGCAAGAATATTTTTTCGACATGATGTTAGTTTAAAATTACATTTTCTTGGTTAAGTAATGTATTGCAACCTATTTCTTCAATATTTCAAGTGTAAAAATCACAAAAAACACCAACACTTGTGACAATTAACCCTTTAATGCACATAAAACAATTGAAAGAAATATATAAAAATTAAATAAAAAAGAGTACTTCTAGCATTAAGAAAATCTTTACATACTGAAAAGTAGTACCCGTTTCGTGCTACACACTTGTATCCTGAGAGATACATTGTACTGTTCGGGTACCTAAGGGGTTTGCTGGTGGAGGTCGAGGAAGCAGTTACTACTAAGGACAAAACAGAGGCTCATCATTTAGTGCACCGAACTTGTGTCTGACCACTAGTAGAGTGTCGGCAGCGTCCTTTCCTTGGCAAACGCCAGACAATACCCAACACTGTCGTACCGCATCTCTGCTGAAGGCCGCGGCTGGAGATGGTAGTTGATTTTCTCGGCAGGCCCACTGCAACAGGAAGGTCGTCCACGCTTTGACGTTTGTGCTCTAATAAGAACATCTGCAATTAGAGATCTGAAACCCTTCAGAGGAAGCTCTGTTTTCACTCTCAGAAGATAGCACTCAAGGCAGAAGAGCAGCCGAGCATTGTTCACTGCAATGTCTAGGATCTGGGCAAAGAGCCGCATGTAGTAACTCTGGAATTGTGTGCGGTACAGCTCTATCAACATATCCGTGAGGTCCACCCGCCCATATGTGCGTTGTATTTAAGGATGTTACGGGGACTTGCTATGGCCACTCTAGACGTTTCCGCTTTCGAGCATCTTTTCACCGATCCGAGAGGCTGAACAAAGTTAAAACTTTCCCACGTCCTGTCCTTTGTGCACCAACAAAGTTGCTGCACAAAGATAAAACTTTCCCACGTCCTTTCCTGACTAGTGTTTTGTCATCCTAGAGGGGGCATCGTCAAGTTCTAGCGTTCCGAATAGTGCCTAATGACTTGAGATGGAACTTCTGGTCAAGATACTTTACCAGCTCAATGCTGCAAAAGTGGTTGTCAAAAAACACCACCGTGCTTTGCGGTTGATGAACAGTCTTGCATAGGTTTACGACGACTTTTCCACCAACGCCCAAAGTCTCTTCTTTGCTTGCGAAGTTCGACTTGCAGAATGTGCTCTTCCCAGCATAAGGCAATATGTCATAAACCATGCCAGATACCCCAACTCGCACAAAGTTTGAAGCCCCACTTATGGGGATTTGGCTGAACATACTGGCGCAAGTTACCACCACGGGTACCTTTGTATGGTACCATCATCTCGTCAATGGATTGTTTCGTCTCATCCTCGACTTTGAGCAGCTGGCTCATCAAAAAGGCTGCCTCACTTTCGAAAATTTGTCAACTGGGTCTTCCTCTGACACAATGTGGATCGTTCTGCGGAGGTTTTTGAAGTGGTTGAGGGGCATGAAATCTGCAAAAACAGGTACTGCAGCTTCTCTTACCAATTGTTCCTGTAGGCTGGCATCGTCACTACTCCCATAATTAGCGAAATGACAACGGACTGCTGTATGTCATCCATTGTTGCGTTCACAGACGCTCCAGCCTGGCGCACAGAATGGAGGTTTGTCTCGTGAACAATCATCATCAGGAGCTTGTCATAAATGAAAACTTGAATATATTTCGCGCTGCGTTTGACATCCTCAGAGGACGTAAACACGGGTTCCGCGGGCTCCACGAAACACCGGTCTTCCTTTCGCGAGTGGAAAAATTGCGACGGTGACTTTTATTTCTTTCTTAACGTTCACGGAGCTGGACAGCCGGGCATTCCGCCTTCAATTTCGTTATTGCTTGGAAGTTATGTTGTTATGCCGTTCGTTGGCAAGTACTCCTCGTCACCGTCACTCACTTTACTATCACTAGATCCCGTATCGGACACTGTTACACTTTCCGGAATCGAAACCACACAGGGACGATCACGACACCGTTACTGGTAGAAAGATACCGATGGAATTTCCATCGGGCAGCAGTAGAATACAAAACCTAAAAGAGCACCGCGTCACATTCTATCAGTAAACAGGTCAACCTAGAGATGTACTCAACCACGCCAAACAGGAAGCTTTCTCCCGACAACTACAGCTGATGCCTCGTGCATATATATGTAAAATTCAAAATGAACGTCCGCCCCTAAACTATCGCTCAATCAATTTACCTTGCTAAACATTTATCGGGTTAAAACTACCGAAACATTGCCAAATCTTAGCACAAAACTGAACACCACTCAAATCACAGAACTACTATGCGACTCCAACCAATCCTGCCATAAATCTGCAATGTATCTTATACGATATGCATATCTACTATGTACTTTTTTCCCGACTTTCCTACGTTTCGGGGTAAAATACGTCTGCGCTATGGAATTCCGAACTTCTAAAAATGCAAAATTAACATATTTGAGAGCATAGTATTCTTTGATTTGTTACAGCAACTCGAAGTGCGTAGCACGGCGTGAACGCGAACCCGTTCTGGGCGCCGCCATGCACATCGGACCGCAGCCGACGGACAGAGCCGTATATGATAGTACGTTGTCGCTAGCGCTCCTAACGCCCTGTCGGCACGCCACGACGGCTCGTCCGCCTGTGCTGCGGAAAAGCCACTCATAAGTAGCGGAAAGCAGTCGGCGATGAAGAGGCCGCCGCCGGCGAGGCTACTAAGTGGTAGATAGGGCATGGCAGCAAAGTACGGCAATCGGAAACTCAATAACCCTTAAAAATATTTTATTATTTTTTAAATAATCAGACATTTATTTTCTCTCTATCTAGGGAAAAGCTCGATTTCCCTCGCTAAAAACAGACACCAAAAATTTAAAAATTGCAAAAAATAAGAAGGAAATTTTGGTCGCTTCGTTAATGCCACTATTTTGTTATAACCAACATCGTTATAAACGGTCACGAATGTATAATGATTGGCAGTTTCGTCTGCTCTCCACTAAGCGCCAAGATGACGGCGCCCACAACAATAACAGGGAACAGAGTGCCGATCAGTGTTGTACACGTTCCTCCAAATGTGGAACGAAAGCTCGTTCTGCGTTCCTACTGATTTTCGGAACGCGTTCCTGTTACAAGTTACATCGGTGTAAAAGGAACTCGTTCGCGTTACAGTTAAAAATGGAACGCATCGTTACATAAACGTTACTTTTGTATTTTGCTGATTACCATATTTAGTTATATCAAGCAAAGCTTTTTCTTTATCTATCCCATCAAATGGGTACATACAAATTTATATGCAGTGTTGGAAGGGTACCAGAAGAAGAAAACAAGCGGAATCGAGGTGTTATTTGCTGATATATTGAAGTTAAAAAATCTCAGCTTTTAACCATATTCATATTTGTGATGAACGATTCTGACGAGCCAAGTGTATTACTACCCCACATGGCACGAGAGTTTTAGAACCATTTCACACGTTTCAACCTAACAAAGTGTCTTGTTAAAACTTAACAACAGTTTTTTCTCGATGTTGCTGTCCGCAAGACGAGCAAGTGAAGGAGAGGGTAGGGCTTTTGGAAGGTCAGTCTCGGAAACTACCAGTTCTTCTTCGTGAAGGTTGGATTCGTTGTTCAGTTTGAAGGCGAGGAACAGGGGGAGAAGGAATCAAGATCAGTTTTTGTGCATTTTTTAAGTGACCAATGTTCAGGATGCAAGGGTGCGTTCGATGTCTGGTAGCCTGTGATTTTGTTGTAACTGTAGGTCTCTTTATGGAAGTTGAGAAATGTCTTTAGTCGGCCTTAGATGTCCGTGGGTACGAGGGTTCGTGGGAGGGGGAGGTGGGGCAAAGAAAGTAGCTGAGTTTGAAACGTCCCTCTTTCTGTGTCTTTTCTTGCGACTATAAGGTTTGCTTTTTGTACCGCAGTCTTGGGCACTTAAAAGTAATCAATGTCCACTAGCTATCCGGCACCCGACTGTCACCAAGCGAGGACCACACAAAATAAGCCCTAAGATAAGTAGCCAAAAAGTTAACATGTTCAAAACAATATGTTCGTGAAGATAAAGTTTTTATACTTTAAAATTTCCCTGTTACAAATAAAATAAAAATTACACCACTGAACGAAAAAAAGGAACACCGTTACTCTTTCCGTTCCAGTAAAAATGTAACAAGTTCCCGTTCCAGTTCCACCGATTTAAAATGGAACGGCGGCGTTCCTTCGTTCCTCCTAAAAGGAACGCGTTCCAGGAACGCCGTTCCTTGGAACGTCGTTCCATACAACACTGGTGCCGATACTCTAAGCGAGGCTTATTTGGTAGCTCTAGTTTCTTTCAGTTAAGCTACGTCGAGCAGCGTCCACAGTAGTGACTCTGACTGATAAAGCGGAGAACCGAACAGCCCCTGGACGGCGGGACTCGAGAAGCGTAAGTAACCACCTTTCGATCACCACTGTGCACGTGCTTATTTCCTTGAAAACAATCTGACGTAAGCTGGTGTCCTCTCGTTCTCTTTGTTTCAAAAGTAACAAGAGGGGAAAAAATAAAGCGACATATAAAACCATTACATCGTCTTACAACCGGCAGAAAAGGAGAAGAATTGCCGAGAGCGTGCGGGACCATCTTGCGGACATTTTTCCGAACTCGGCTTCTGTGGTGGCGGATAGGGATTTGGTGGTTGACAGAGCAGACGATCGCGACAACGGAGCGAAAGAGGTTTCAGACACAGTGCTATCCGACAATTTCAGTGAACTTTGCGTGGACACAAATCCAGAGTCGGGTGGTACTGAAACCCGGTCGTCCAGCTCAAGACACAACTACGACGACGTTGAGAGGATGGCACACCGGGCGACGGCGGTGCCTCAGTCTGTGTCTGGGCCTCGGTTCCTCGGAGGCGGCAGCTTCTACTTTGACTGGGCTACCTCCTTGGAGTCTGAAACTTCGACCCCAGTGATCAAAAGTGCCATCATGTTCCTCGGGATCCTTCATGCACCGATCCAACAGCGTTTCAGATCGCCATGGCACGCTGATGACCCACCCAACCGCCTGAACAAAATCAGGACCTCTGCGAATCGCACGGCCATCTTCGCCAATACCACCAAATCACGTCGTCGTCATCATGCATGTATATACTCATCACATTATCATGTTCACTAGACCCGACACCGGGGGCCTCCATGTTACGGGCTGCTGCCTTTCTGTGATGCCGCGGATCTCCAGAGCCAAATAAACAGACTAAAATAAAGAAAGAAAGAAAGTGAAGGTCCTTTGAGTTTGAGCTTGGCAAGCGATCTAGCGACATAGGCGCTAGGTCATTAGTGCGGCGGTGTGCCCAGCACTTTCTTTGGGATTTTGGAAATTCTTCGTGAAATTTAGGCAAATGCTAGTGAGAGGTCAGGTCCCACATGGAGACATGGCTGTTTGTTTGTTGCGACTGCTCCAAAAGCTGAAAACGTCAGTCCACACAGGTATACACAATGACAAGGAGGGTATGAAAACTTTTCGGGAACCTTGTTTGACAACAGGTGCAACTCTCACTACTTTTTCAACAAAAATGTTTGCAATTAGTCGACAACTGCACACATTATCTCTCCGTCGTACTGAGTAGCATACATGGTAATCTTTGACAAAGGGCTGAATATTGAACTAGGCGAAGTAAGTTCAGGAAGGCAGCTCTGTTTCCTTTATAGCACCTTTTTAACAAGCTTAGGTGTTTTTCTTTTAGTATTGTGTTGTCTTCTTTGCCGGCAAAGAAGTTCTAAGCATCATGTCCTAAGCGGGAAATGCTGGTGGGAATCTCAGCTCTGGAAAGATGAGATATCGGTGTTTATATTTATTTTAAATTTTAAAAACACACTTTATTTTATTCATTCGTATTTTCCACCCGCTGAGTATGGCAATAATGTTTTTGTGCTATATCTTGTTTTCATCTAGTCATCGGTTGTGAATATTTGTTTTAAAGCCTTTTCCTAATATGCCCCAGGCAGGCTTTTAAGATTTTTAAAGCTCTTTTTTCACCTTTGTAACTCGAACGTTTATAGCTGCTCGGCATGAAAATGCGGAGAGATCAAACTCCTCTGAAACGCTCTTGCGGTTAGAGTAGGATGCGAATGTTCGAGAACATTCAATAAAAGGGTAATAAAGAGGAACAATTTTTGTTTGAACCGAGTGCACTAGAAAACCGAAAGATGAAATTTTAGTTATTGTGGCGTTCATTTCAATGAGAAAGTTTGTGAGCCGGAAAGATAATCATGCTTTCTTTCATGATGACAAGCTTTTCCACCAAACCTATTGTTACATGCATTCCCGGTGCTATTTTAATGTTCCGAAAATCAGGCTTAAGATGGACGTCAGGTCATAGAGAAATTTAGTTTTTCTTTATTATCTTTTGATTCATGTAATGTCGTGCTCTCAAACTTTAGCACCCTACTACAATCGCACCGTTTGTGTGGTCATGTTTGGTAGTAAAAAACCTTAAGCAATATTTATAGCGTCAATGTATTGGTGCTGCTACGTCGTCTTAATTATTTTTTATGTTAATTGCGTTACGAGTATTTTGTAAAAACTCCCAAACATGGCACTTTCGCGAAGCGCAGGTACACTTGTACAGATCTACGGAGCGCCTACGCGCTAGTGGCCAAGTATTTATGACCGGCAACATTCTATGTTCCGAGTAACGTTTCTCCGCAAATATATTTGTGGATTCGTTTATACTATAGATTTGGCAATGTGAAAAGAACATTTCGAATTAATATGCCGAACTCACCAGTTTGCCTATGCCCCCGCTGCCCCATTCCATCAAAGCTAACATTTGTTTTTTGGCATGTGCAACAATTACGCTGGAGCTCTGCGCACGCGGAGAAGGGTCGACAGAAGCTGTCTCGTTCACTGCCACCTGTCCCCTGTGAGCAAAACTTATGGCGAGGTCAGGCATGCGCCGCACGCTTGGAGATCGTCTTTTTAAGTATCATGATGAGCTACCCTCTGTACAGTCCTATTTGAAATCACTCTACGGCTTTTTTTAAGCATCACGCGTTATGTGCGTCATAATGTGTCACGCCAGGGAGGTACGCGGAGTCAATAGAGACAAGAAGGCCAGTGGAGGATGAAAATAAAGGAATATATATTTACAAAAGAAGAAGAAAGGAAAGAAAAAGATAACTCGAAGTAGTGCCATGCAACCGTTAGCCGCTTACAGTCTATGTCCTAGATTTAAGAATAACGTCTTCGTATAATCGTCAATAAGTAAGTCTCAGTATCAGTGGTAGGTCCCCGGTTGAGTCACTCACGAGCACTTGCTCGTGGTTGGTGGCTGGGGCTCAGCACTCGGATGCCGGACTTGCGGAGCGATGTCCCAGGCTGAGTCCCGTTCCTCGGAGCGTAGCCGAGGCTTACTCGAAGCGTCACCGGGACCTCCTTCTCTGGCTCGGTGCGCCGCCGAGAGCTCGTTCCTGGCTCGGTGCGTCGCCGAGACCTCGTTCTCTGACTCGGTGCGCCGCCGAGAGCTCGTTCCTGGCTCGGTGCGTCGCCGAGACCTCGTTCCTGGCTCGGTGCCTCGCCGAGAGCTCGTCTTTGGCTCAGTGCGTCGCCGAGACCTTGTTCCTTGGCTCGGTGCGTCGCCGAGACCGGAAGCTCCAGGTGATTCCAAAGGATCTCAACCGCTTCTCCCTCGAGCCCACTTGCTTCACCTCTTCTTCTTTCCTTCTAGTGGCACACCCGTGACATAATGTAACACCCGAGACTAACGCGAAAAAATGAATGTACACTTTCAAGTCATTTAACAAGCATCGCGTCAAGTCCCTTTATTTCTACAAAATATTTCGTTACGTGACATGGAGCCGCATGGTAACACAATATATAAATCGGTTGTTTAATCATGTTTTTACATGGGCAAGAATACAAGACTGTCGTTTGTATTACTTCATTTTAAGAATTCAAGGTAAACAAAATAGTTGACTAAAAGCTGCATGTTTACACGACAGTGGAAGGCTAAATAAGGTAGACACCTGAACAAGAGCACGTGTATTGGATCTTATGGCCTTAGAATACCTGAACCTAACTTCAAACATAAACGCCATCACATTTGATGCATCTTTGACGGATTTCACATTGAGAGGAAGAATCATCACACTTTTATTCGTGAAAGTACGCATGCCACGAGTTAAACAGAGCAGGACAGGGCAAAGCGAAATATCTCGCATGAAGTTAAGCACAGTTTCATGAGCTGTCATACTTTACGGGCAGACAGGAGAAACATGAATTCATCATTATTTTCCACAAACTTCGGAATTCCTTTGGAGATGAACACCTTCATCTCAAAGCCGGCTTCTGACACGGCTTGCTTCACCACATCTTCTGTGACATTCGCGTGAGCAAAGTCCACGGTTCCCACAGGATAGCTCGTTACACGACCCGCGCCATGAAGGATAAGAAGGCCGCCTGGTTTCGCCAGTGTTCCCACGTTGCAGACCACTCTTCGGAACGATTCGTGGTCTGCTGTGGCCGATTCCAAGCATCCCGAAGAAACAATGACGTCGAAGCTTTCCCTGTGTTCCTCAGGGAGCACTCCGGGCTTTAGGACATCGCAGGGAATCACTTTACGGATGGCCGAGCGCGTGCGCTCAAGTATCTCCAACGCTCCCTTTTTCACGTCGCTGAAACGTAGAACGAAGTGGAGGTTAGTTCTTATGCAGGTATTATTGCTGACACTCTGTACCAATACGTGCAGTAAAATTTAAAAAAAAAGTGTAATAATGATTTTGGTTTTTGTGGCTACTTTTTAACCTCTCCTCAGACCTGCGACGTGTGTAGCTTGGAGCAGGTGTATCGAAAGCTCTCGTAGCAGAACCCAAGGACCATGGGTTTAATAGATCTATTGCTACATTTCCCAAACATCAAGGAGAATGCTGGGAATGTAACTCTACGCGCTGCACGCGCTTGCCTTCCCTGTATAAAGTATTTGAAGTTAATAGCCAAAGAAAGGCTTTGACTAACTCGCATGCAATATGAAATTCGCTTTAGGCTTTTGCTCAAAACGGTAACTACTGCAGACGCCAGCACGTGCACTGCATGTAACTACATGCAGCATGCTCATAGGTCCTTGGATAATTTGACAAAAGTCATATCCCCTCCTTAGCCCTGTTTCTTCTTCATGTCAACAACCAGGAAATAACAAACTGGAAAAAAAAACCTTTTACGACGTTGACGTTTTGAATTTTTTTAACTGCCGTGGTTTCTACAGGTTTTCAAGAACGTCATGACAGCCCGGAATGCGGAGATGCATGATGGCTTCTGGCAATCACACAAAAAGCCCACAGAGAGTTTCACATAGCAAAACATGAAGCAGCGCGCTAGCTATATTAAGCCCTATCATAAATGTGAACTTCACAAGGATTAGATTGAGAAAAACCACAGAAGGGCACCTGAATGAAGGCCTTACTAGAAGGGAGAGAAAATGCAAACAGTGTAACTCTACTCATCCCCGAAATATGCAAGAACGTAAAAAGGGCACAGACACACCCAAATGCATTTCTATTTCAATTTACAAAACAATTGGAGATGATACTCAGACATCACGCTCAATATTTGAAGCTTAAAAAACAGCGTATCTGCAGGAAAAAAAATATATTATTTGAAGAAAGCCGAATTTTTAATTCCCGCGCTCCTCGGTGACGTTAATGGTGAGTTGACACATTCTTTGCTGTTTTTTGTTCTTTGTACTGCGCTCTAACCGGAAAGGTTGTTCTACTTTCTCTCCCCTTCTCGTCGATCAGGCGCTCGTTCTTAAATTTCGCTCCGCGCAGGCAAAACTGCGTAAGTTTATAAAACACTTAAAAAAACAGTACAGTTTAAGACGAAGCGCAGCGGGCTTGGATGAGCCACGACATGGACGATGGCGCGTCGGTGCTGCGTCAAGGAGTGTCCCAGCACCTTCACATTCAAGTGTGGCCATGTACGTACATAAGCTTACAATGAATGAAGCATAGAAGAAGGCGTGGCTGGTGGCGATTCCTGCAAGACAACTGCTCTGTGAATGAAACGCGGTCTTAACAGTCTATATTGTCGAGTCATCACAAATCTAAAGCAGGCGAAAATACCGACGACTCGGTGACGTCCTCATCGGGATTTTTGGCTCTCGATCAGGAGTCTCGTACGTTACCAGAACCGATTTCTGCGAACCTTCAACTAATTTCTTCTCAAAGTCCGAAAGGGCGTCTGGTACCGAAAAGGACGCCTGGTTTTCTGAGCCGTCGCCAACATCGCGCTCGCTTGCGGCACAACCATCAGGCGTCACTATTTTGAGAGATTAAAGTATACAAGGCAGAAAGACGAGAGGAAACGACGTCGACGCGTTGACGTCGCGACGGAGCCATTCCGGAATTTGACTTTGACACTTCGAATCCATAGTCGTCGTGCGAAAGTCACGTTCGTATAAAATTTGTTTCATTCACCCAATTAATAACTGTTATAAAGATGCAACCCCTGCAACCTCACTCAAGTTCTCTCACTCAAGTTCTCTACACCATGTCATATTACAGCCGAAGTTTTGGCTAGGCGAGCGTTTTGAAACCAATGATCAATACATCAAGATCAGACTTGTACGTTACGCGTTTCTAGTAACAACAGACTTCTACCTGTTACTTTTTCCGGTAACGAGTAACGTATTCAGTTGCGTTTTTAGTAAAGTAATGAGAAAGTACTTACTTATTTTTAAGGTCAAGTAACGAGTAACGGTATTTCCTTACCCTTAAGGAGTAACGTGTAAAACAACCCTTAAACAGCCGCATTTTAATTGAAACTTGAGCATGCGCCTATTGCGACAAAGGCAGATGGGAAACGTGAAGAAAACAACTAAATAGTAGGACAGTAAAGCAACATATAGACAGTACAGCTGGTAATGTCCTTCACTCAGAGAACACAAGAAAGTTCGTTGGTTATTGCCTTCTAGAATCGTGTACACACCAAATATGAACCCGTTGTTTGCCAAAGCGGGAAGGCACAGAATCCATTCTCAGCTTAGAACTTTAGAAGCAGAAATAACAAAAGAGTCAGGGAAATCCCAAAATTCACCAGCTTTTGCTGAAGCAAAACACTGCCGTTCCTTCGAGCGTGCCAGAAGAACGACCTTTAGCGTCGCCGAAGATGTATTCTATATAAAGCGGGGAAACATAACTGATAAATATTCGGAAGGCAGCTACTGCTTAAATGCAACGACTAATGAAAATAAAACTAAACCATAAAACAAACGCAGTTGTGTATTTGGTCGTCAAAATAACCAGAAGTAACTCGCTAATTTTGAAGTAAAGTAACGCGTTTCTTTTGAGATTCAGTAACGAGTAACGTTTTAGTTACTTTAATGAGTAACGGTATTTAGTTACTTTTTTTAGTAGCGTGTACATGTATGACCAATATGTACCGATGTTTTCCTTTTGATTGGAACTACTGTCTGAATGCGGCCGTGTCTTACCACACTCATCTTACACGAAGAACTTGGGATATGGCCTAATCTTTATGGTCATTTGGAAAGGGTTTGAAAAGGAATTTTTACTAAAAACCGGGGTTCATCTTTTCGATCGAATCCGGTACTTTCCCCCATGGAGCCGGCAACGTGAGCTTAAATGGACACTTTTCGTTGTCCTTACAGCGTTATGGAGACGTGTGCATAACAGATAATGGCGTTTTGAAGAAAAAATAACGGTCTGAAAGCAGTTTGGATATGAACTGGTCAAGCCCGATATGAACTGGTTGTAGTGAAATTGTACCGGGAAAATCGGAAATCAAGCTATCGAAACAAGCCGAACTTGGAAAAATGAACTGGCCAAGCTGGTAGCTGGACTGGCGTAACTGTTAATTGAGCATTTCAAACTTGTATCTTGAATTGGCGACACTGGTGTAATGTTCAAGCTGGCAGCCAAACAGCTTGAACTGGCAGTCGAATTGTTCTAACTGGCAGTCGAACTTTTCTAACTGGCATTCAAGCTGTTCTAACTGGCAGTCAAACAGTTACAACTGGCAATGAAAGTGCTGCCCTCGACGCCGACTTAAAACTGGCGCTTCGATCGGGCGCGAGGGCCGCGCTGATTGGCCCGCGCGCTCCCTGTCCTGGCACGTGAGCAGCTCTTCACCCTCAAGGCATCCCCGCTGCGCGTGGATGCCTTGAATATGTCCTAAACTTCTTGAATCATAAATGCATGTAATAGGACACATTTTTTTTAAATTATCTGTTACGTAATATTATAGTTAACTAGCCCACCTGTGTTCGCACACCACTGGTTGTTTCTTATTTGCTTTATTTCGTATGTGTTTTTTACTTTATAGTAGTGAAAGCATGTCACTCTTGTGTCTCTTGTTTTGCTACCGCTGTTTCCAAAAGGGGTGGCGTGGCCTCGTCAGGCACTTCAAGTGTCTTTAGCCATGTCCCTTAAGACTTTCTGTAAGGCTGTTTAAATAAATTCAAACAAACAAACAAGTGTGGGGGACACTGCATGATCTCTGGTCCCAGGGCACCAGGGCATTTTCCAGGCGCCGGACCAATCGGAGGTGCCGCCCCACTTGCCCGCGGTTTTCCAACATCATGTGGGAGGCTCCCCCACCTTCATGGGCACTTGCGCTGTAAGCGGCTTCTCGGTGCGAGCCAGGATGAATAGAGGCGACGGCAAAAAGCGGGAAAGCTCTAAAGTTCAAGTGGGAACAATTGGCTGGGAGAGGGATATGAACTCCTACAGCTTCACTGAATTCTTGACCTGTCACCAACTATTGTCGCGACCTAGGTACAACTGTACATGCTTCGAAATGAAGCTTTTATTTACCCTAGTAATCTTTTATGCGACATCTGCATAAAAGAAATGTACCATAAAAGCCAGACACTTTCACTGCTGTGGCTTGATTCATTCCAGAACCACATCTTTGCCTATGAAATTGATAAAAACTGGTTTTGTCAAATTGTTGTTGTTCTTTTCATTGCGAGCCATTTGGAGTGTAAGAGCCCAATTCGTTCACGTAGAAACAATGTGATGAATGGGTCAAATTAGGAAGAGTGAATCAAACTCGATTCAAATGAAAAAGGCGAATTAAATCGAATCCGGTGCTAAATGTTTTTTTTAAATGGGTATACTATTTGTTTGACCAGCTCAACGGGCAGTTCCTTCAGCTCCGCTGGTATGACTTATTTAGATACGGTGACACCAATTTCATTAGAAGTTGTAAATATTTGACTGCCAGTTCAGACTGTTTGGCTGACAGCTTGAACATAATGAGACTAGTGTCGCCAGTTCAAGCTACCAGTTTTACCTGGTTAACTAACGCTTTGAACTGTACAATTGACAGTTCAGCCAATTCAGCTTCCAGCTTGGCCAGTTCATTTTCTAAGTTAGGCTAATTTCGGCAGTTTGATTTCCAATTTGACCGGTACGATTCCACGTCAACCAGTTCATTTCGGGTTCGGCCTGTTCATATCCCAACTAATTTCAAATCGTTTTTTTTTTCAATAAATAAAAGGGCAGTTATTAAAAAAAAAACGTACCCATAGCCTTCCACGGCAGCAATCATCTCAGCACGGAATGTCCAGTCGATGGCATCTTCGTCCTTCTTGAGCCACTTGTTGAGTTCGAGCCTGTTGTTTTCGACTAAGTCGCTCAGCACAATATGCTTGAATCGACTGGAGGCCAAGAGGGCGTTCACGATCATCGGGCCACTGCCCACGTCCAGCAGAGTCTCACCTTCAGCTTGACACATGGAAAGTATACCAGAGGTTCATACTTGCCAAGCCAACAAACACATATTCAGCATTTTTCAGCTTTTGATTTTTTTCTATATATCCCATTTCACGTGCATGTAGTACTCCGTGCTCACAAATATTGTATCTGCTAATGTGGGATATTATAAACACCTCGCTCAATACAAAAGGCAGGTCAAGGCTCCTTTCCGATCGCAGCCTGTTGATAAAAGGCGCTGTATCGTTACTGGTCAATAGAAAGCCTAGATTTTGGAAGACTGAACAAGTCGAATCACGGGGAGTGTTTGCGAGAATGGCGGGCAGCTCGTGTGCCCTTCGGGTACGTTCCACACGCGCAGCTTGGATACCCCCGCGTATGCTTCTTTGTTGCTACTCCTCACATAAGGCAATATTCAAGTGCTGCATCTTCGGCGTCACCTCAGAGAAGGTCAATGCGGGGCACATTTTGTACGCGAGCGCTGTGTCAGCATTCGGGTAGGTCTCCTGTTTCGTTGTTGGGAACGGGAGTTCCAGTCGAACGTTGAGAAAGCATTCGCGCACGAGCTTGCTGCTCCACTTGCGCCTTCTTTAGGTGATGCCAAAACTTTAGCATTATACAACATTCTTATCTATTGTCAGTGGAGGATTTAGCAGGGGGGAGAAGTCAAGATGTCCTGACTCCTCGCTTGAATTCCGCACGTGCGAAAAGGTAGGGCGGGAAAAAGGGGTGGAAGGCGTGTTTGCTCAAACATCTGATGCGTTGACCCCACCTCTCTGGAAACAACTGCATACTCCTTTTCTACACTCACTCCTTAAGAAATGTAGGGCGTGCTCAGTTACGCTCACGCTGTTCGGTTCGTGATTCCTTCTTCGGACTTCCTGTTTTACAGTGGTACCTGTTAGTGCTTGTTCCCGACAAGAAATTCACAGATAGCAACGCAAAACCCCATTTCACAGCAGACACAATGTTCTGCCTCTCCCCGTCGTTCCTCCCAAATGGCAAGGCTCTCTTCCACTCTCCCCTTTCTTCTCTCCTGTAGGTCACCGCTGTTCTTGCTCCGGTGACGCTCTCCTTTCACCCCCCCCCCCGCTCCTCCAGTAGCCGTTGTTGCGAAATACCCGCGTGGTAGCGTCATGCGGACACGCTCCCTCGCCTCCCCACTGCCGCCGCCCAGGTTCCGTTCTGGTGTACTCAAGCGCCACTGCAAAGCAGCTCACGTAGGCACTTCGGCTTCTTCCACCACAGGCGCAATTACGGGCGCCCTTCCTTTAAAAAGAAATGTTTCATAAAAAACACGTTTCTGTTGCATTTTTAAACATACGGAACATCTGGCACAGTCGTTCCACCAAAGCACACACCTGCTAACGCACACCTCCTTCATCATTTCCACCGAAAGCAAAATAGCCCATTTCAAAACCTTTACAAAAAAAACCATTGCAAATATCTCCTTCAACAAGCCTTTCCACAACGCAGGAGCTATATATGGCTCTAAAGCGCATGGCACTTTCTCTGGTCGTCCACAATTTTTTATTAATTTTTTTGCACGATCGCTGTGGCAGGAGAGTCATGCTAGAAAGAAACACGCCGCTAAATCTGTCTGCAGAATGTCTTTCGCATGATGTATTAAGCAGCGGCTAATGCAGAAAAACAAAAGAGAATCTAAAGGCATGCTCCAATATGCATGAAGCAAACGCGATTCGAACATGCATGAGGCGTGGTTAATTCTCTCATCATGTCTGCAACTAACGCAGTATATTTTTTATTGCTGTTGTTTGTTTGTCGTGATGCACGAGTAGTGTGAATGCAATTTGCTGTGGTGTGCGGTGTTTCGTTTTATACTCTGACACCCTTTAAAACGCAAACGAGGGAATGTCTTTATCTTCGGCAGAGTGCCCGCTCCTCGCCTCCAACGCGTACCACCCGCGTGCACTCTGGCTTATTTCATTTCATTTCATTTCATTTATTTTTTCCCTCAAAGCGACCGGAGGCATTACATGAGGGGGGGGGGGGGGAGAGACAAAAGAAAAAGTTCGCCGCAAAAACAGGAAAACACTAACATTGAAAACAGCACGCGACAGATCGCGCACAGATACACAGCATACTATATACACAACAGCTACACACCAGAGAGCGTATAAAATTAAACTGACTTAAATGATTCTTCACATACACTCCTAAACTGTGCACAGTCCGAGATATCAACCACGCTTTCAGGGAGGTCATTCCATTCATGGATAGCCAAGAGCAAGTGCGACTCTGAAAATGCTTAGTGCGTCATAAGGGTAGCCTAATTTTATGACGGTGATCATGCCGAGGAAAAATCCTATGGGGCTGAAGTAAAATTTGACTTTTTAGGTCAGCGTTGTAATAATACACACGATAAAAAAAGGCAGTCGTGATACTTTGCGTCTATTACATAAAGGAACAAGGTCAGCTCTTGTTTTAGTGCTGTCCCACTCGACGTAAAGGAATAATCTCTAAAAATAAAACGTACGGCTCTATTCTGAACAGACTCTATTTTTTAATTAAATAATATTGCCATGGGTTCCAAATAATACTCGCATATTCTAGTTTTGAAAGAATAAAATAATTGTAAGCTAACAATCGAACGTCACTTGGAGCTAAGAACAAGTTCCTCTTAAGGTACCCTAGAGATCGATTCGCTTTGCTCACAATATGATCAATATGCATTTTTCAGGCTACATTATCCGTTAGAAATACTCCGAGGTATTGGTAATGAGATACCTTATCAAGAATTGCAGCATTAACTTTATAATCAAAGGCAGACTTAGACTTAATTGTAGCAAAAGTAAGAAGCTTGGTCTTTGTAATATTGATATCCATTTGTCATTTAACGCACCATAACGATTGAGAATCAAGGTCACGCTGGAGGGCCAGGCTATCTTCTTTCGTGACAATGCGCCTATATATTACGCAGTCGTCAGCGTATAGCCGAATTTTTGAACAAATTAAGTTGGGTAGATCATTAATGTAAATTAAAAAAAGAAGAGGGCCGAGGACGGAGCCTTGAGGGACACCGGAGTTTACTGAGATACTTCGAGATGAGTCGTTATTGATCGAGACTGATTGAGTTCTTTCAGAAAGAAATTCCTTGATCCAGATTACAAGAGACTGATGCAAATTAAGTAATTCAAGTTTACTTATCAAACGCTGGTGCGGGACCCGATCAAACGCTTTCGAAAAATTGATAAAGATAGCGTCGGTTGGCGTTTGTGAATGAATGCTGTCATAACTATCAGTGATAAATTCAAATAACTGAGTTTCACACGACTTCTCCTTACGGAAGCCAGGTCGGTTAGGAAAAAAATTAATTAATTTCTGTAAGGTAAATCACATTATGGCTGTATATCACATGTTCCAAGAGTTTACAGGGTATGCTAGTTAGGAAACTGGGACGGTAGTTATTGGCGGACGTAGCATCACCGGATTTAAGAGTAGGGGTAACTTTTGCATGTTTCCAGTCCTTAGGTAAGTATCCTTGGTCCAGACTTTCTTGAAATAAAAGTTGCAGAAGAATACTTGAGACCGGCTACGCGAGTTTGAGCAGTTTAGACGTAATTCCGTCACTACCCGGGCTAGTTGAATTGGAAAGGTTGAGGATAAGCTGCTTTATCCCATCAGAATCAACGGAGATGCGATCAAGGAAAAATTTTTTAAATGTTATCACAGGTAGGTAAAGGAAATTACTCATCAGCAAAAACCCTCCCAAAGAATTGATTAAAAGTTTCGCACTTTCTAGTTCGGACAACGTATCCCCGTGGATGTCAGAAAGACCGCTCGGGGCATTTTGAGTTTTCGGAGGGCTAATGATTTTCCAAAATTTTTTAGGATTTGAACTTAGTAGTTGTCTAAGAGTGCCACCAAAGAAACGTTGTTTGGCATCTTTAACTGCCTGTGTACAGAGATTAGATTGGTTTAAATATTTGTCCCAAGAGGTCGTACTGTTATGCTTTTTTGAACTTGAAAAAGTCGCTTTTCGGTGTTAAGGAGGCCCTTTAGATACCTCGAGAACCATGGCTTTCGTGTATTGAATGGTAGTTAGATTTTAGGCACAAATAAATTCATAAGCTCTAAAAACCTGTCCTTGATTAGAGTCCAGTTATCTTCTACTGACCTGAGACTGAAATAATCCTGAAAATCGATAACGAATGACTCGAGTGCCGAAGCAATCTCCGATAGGCATAGTCGAAAATGACTTTATCTTCGCAACGCTTTTCGTGAACAGCAATGTTAGCGTCGATCACCACCATTCGGTGATCACTGATAGCGTCAACAGTATTTACAGATAGAGGTAACTCCGGAATAGACGTAAAAAATTAACTATTAACGTGTCTCGAATCCTATAGGTATGATACATTTACGCACAAAAAATAGCCTGTAAATTAACGTGTTCCTCGTTCGGTAATTTTGGAGGAAGGAACAACTTTGAAACGTAAGAAAACTTGACATTCCGAAACGCTAAATGTAGTTTACCCGTTTGAAACATGCGATGAAGTTCTTCTACTTGGAAAGTGTCAAGTTTCCCAAATAAACGACCATATGTGTCCATATAGGTCCGGGGTAGAAATTTGTCCTTGTAAACATCTCTCAGGGCTTGGGTCTCCACGCTTCCCAAGGTGTCAGAACTGTAACTTCTGCAGACGAAACAACGATGAGGTTAACATAGCAAACTATTCTGGAATTAATATCGATATTGAGCAGTTTGGATATCAGATATAAACTTTTGTTTTTCACTCCTGTATAATACGATTCACGCCTACTGGCGTGTGTACTTTCTTACGCGTAAACACATTCACTTTTGCTATAAGACTTCTTTAAGCGAAAACTATTTCAAAAGCCGGGGAGGTCATTAGGTAAAGTTAACTCCGGCTCAACGCAGGTGGAATAACTAGAAAGGTATATTTTCCAGTAAAGACGGATACTTAAAGGTGGCAAACGCCTATAATTAGTTTATTCTTTTTATGCTAAGCCGAAGTATACTTTCCCTAGTTATTTGAGGCGACGTTGCAGGACAGCGGTTGTTACCCAACGTAATTTTTTGCCAAGTTATTACACCAGCTGCTGTATTTATTACCTGTGTGCATTCGTAGATGTCAATTTTAGTGACTAGGAATTAGGTAGAGTCCCGGAAAGGTAACTCATGGTTGCCAAATCTAAAACTTTCCGAGATCAAGGTGTCAGTACCTGCGGCACGAGTTGTCGCGTGCACGCGTGGTGCGTCCGCTCGAGCGCTTCACTCGAAAGAGAAGGCCCCCACAGAAAACGTGCTTCCGGGACTCTAGACGTGTTAAGCACAAAGTTGGGGCCAAAGTTTTGCGGAGTGGGCCGACTGGACTCTCGCGACTATGACGCCAAGCTTCTGTCAGCCAAGACCAATCGGCGCGCTCCGCGAACGTTTGTCTCAAAGACCAGGTCTTAAGACCGCTTGCTGCACGTTCCCCAGTAGGTGAAACTGCACGCACGATTCTAAGATTACCAAATTAAGTTGGACTCATGTGCACTCTGCGTTTGCTCTAAGGTGACATGAACAACATGCTACAGATTGAATATTGTCGGTCAAGCGCGCTTTTGAACCCAATCTGACTGTAACACGTGTTCCTCACGCCTTAGCTCTTTCATTATCTACACACTGGCTTCTTGGCCTTGCACACTAAACCTACTTGCTTGCAACAATAAAGAAAGATAAAGCGTTTTAACCTCGTCTTATATGAAATATCCTTCAGGTGGCGACTTCCAAGTCTCAAGGCGGCAGTAGTAACTTTCAGCGCCTCTCTCAGGGACATCATATTTGAAGCCACGTTTGACGTCGTATTTTCTAGAAAGAAATGTATTTTGTTTCAGTAAATGTTCGCAGATCCAACGAAGATTTATTTATTTTGGCCGCCAGCATCCCAACGCTTGCGCCCTATAGAGCAGCATGCATAATGCATTTATAGTTTTTTATGAATGAAAGAATGAATTATCGAATAGGTTCTTTACTTTTCTTGTTCGAAGATAATTGTCACAGGGGCAGCAAACTGCAACATGCACAACTTGAGAAACTCCGGCTCCACGTTAGAAATTTTAAGCGAGGGATACGGCTGCTGAAAAAACTCTATATAAAAGTGTATTTTTTTTAGTACAAAAAAACCTTGTTTCGATCATTTGAATGATCCCAGGAAGCACAGAATGTGTCGTGCGTGTATTATGCGTGCGCTATGATTTGCTATGTTTGGTTGCGGGCAGCTTTAGGTGGTTTGATGCTCTGCACACACGACACTCTCGTGACATCGTGGGTTCATTAAAATAATCGAGACAAGTTTAAATGTCTTCAGGACTAGGGTGTGACACGAACAAGTTCAATGGAGCAATTTTGTGAGGGTTCTGTTCATGTCGTTTTTTTTAGGCGTGTGGGAGCGGGGAAGGGGTTCGTTTGTAGGACTTGAACTCTTAGTGATCGTGGATTGTGAGGAGTTCTTTGTTGTGACTAAAGTGGTGGTGACGGGAGGATGTTTATCGCCCCTTTACTCTATCAATTGACTCTTGTCTGAAGTTACGGCGTCGTACGCCCGCTGCGCTATCCCTTGGGAAGTTTTATGATTCACCCCGTGATGTGAGTTCACGTGGGGAGCAGTACGCCTCCTTTAGGGAACCAGCTGCGCGCGCCGACAGTCACCAGTGGTCTACACTCCGTTTCACTTTAAATCCTACCACATCCGACACTAAGATTTTATAGACCAAATCAAGGAGTGCCAAAAGTGCATCGTCAAGACACTCATCTTGTTTGTACATCAGCTATCAGCGACTAAGCCAGTCACGCACAATAGAGACGCCGTGATCCTGCCTTTTTTAGTTTTGTGCGATTGGTTTAACCGGTTAACACAGAAAGAAAACGAGCGCCGTGACGAAGCACTTTTTGCACTGCTTGATTAGCTACATTGAATCGATAGCGTCGACTGTGACTGGGTTCAGGTATAACTATGCTGGACTAAGTGCGACTCACCGCAGACGGTCGCCTGCGGACGAAGCGTATGCTGGACTATGCAAGACATATAACGCCAAGTATCACCTACAGGCTAAGTATGCCAAGTCCCTCGATACTTCTTTCTACAAGTAACAACAATCTATACAAATCACAAAGCACATTCCGCTGGAACAAAACGGCGTCGTTCAGTTCAGTCTTCTGCCGTGCGCCACCATTCGCTTTCTAAAACGTGCATCTTCGCACAGTCGGTGCTTCAAACATTGGCGTGACTTGCGGGAAAATCTTATCTCGAGAAATTAATAGTATACTGGGCTAAGTATACCTCACTGCCGACTGTCTCCAGTGGATTAAGTATGCTGGACAAAACATAACTCATCAGCGCCTCTGTATAGACTGTGGATTAAGTGTGCTGGATGAAGATATCACTCGCTGCGGACGCTCGCGAGCTGCAGCAGGCGACCGTCAGCGGCAAGTCATACCTAGTTCAGTTGCTTGCACTCTCGTTCATCTCCTACTTGTGGCGCCGCAAGAATTTGTCCGACTGCTGATGCCATGGTCCGGGGTTCGATTCCTGCTGAACTCCTGGGTGAATATCTCTGGTTTCGATTATGTGTTCCTACCTGTGATTGCGTATGAATGGCTGTGACTTGTTAGGCCTCTATGTGCCCTGGATGCTTACGTATTTTGCCTACTATGAGCTTAGTGCATCATTTATGTTGATATGGCTCTGCGTACAATGGTTTTTCCGCGCATTCGAGGGTTACGCTTTTTCATGCAACCCAGCCAAAAGACACACTTTTGTGTTAAAACAACAGGACTCATACTGCCGTCTTCAGTGCTCTCCTCATTGAACGTTACGGTGGCTCGCTCTATTGGAAGATAGCTGCCAGATCGTATATAGTTAACTAAAATATGATAAATATTCCACATATATGTATACAATGAGTGCTCTGAACCGATTTTTCACGTTAGACTAGCACTTGCATATCACACAGTACACTTAAGTTTAATTAAGTGAGCGGTCTTGTATAGCATAACATTCAATTTCTTTTGTCGCAAACAAGACTTCGATCAGCTCACTCAAAAGACTGAGAAATACTCGACGTAAATATAGCCTACCTGAGCTGTTTGTTTTGATAGCAATCATTAATAAAACTAATATATATAGTAGAACTAGAAGCCGTGCTGATGATACGTTAGTAGGGAGAAACATTCTAGCATGAAAGGTTACTGTAAATAATTTTAAAAGCTTTCTTTTTAAAATTTACATTACATTTATTTCGGTTTAGAGCTTCCTAGCATTTTCTTATCACCGCCCTTACATTTCAAACGGATTGGTGCGACAAGACCGTGGCTGCGACAGTGCGGCTCTTAGAGACTTCTCGCATTTCGCATTTCGCATTAAGATCGCGTTCAGAAGCCGATCTTAGCTTCCCAGTCAATATCCCTTTACCTGAGCACAGCGCTATACAGAACATTCGTTGAATCACAGCTGGCGCTAATTCTTTCTTTTTTTTTTACACTAGATTCGAGTAATGAGCACTCAGGTCTCCTACGTGCGTTGGCTAAACAGCCACGATCATCCCAATCCCAGTACATCTACTCGATTCGCAAGCAGGCGAAGGGAAACGCTGGACTTGAACACGAGTTCAAATGTCAAGGTGCCAAATCGTCCGGAGCGAGATCGAGTAACACGACCATGTGAAGGGGCGGACCAGAGCCGTGTATAAAGAGAGTTTGGTCAATGTGAGGAGCAGACAGAGCCAGGGCATGCACCAGACGCAGTAGGCTCACATGCTCTCTTGGTCAATCAGAAGCCGAAAAGTATCCCCTAGCGGTGGTAGCGAGAAACAGTTTTATTCATAGATAAGGCGTTTGAAGAAGCGCGTAAGAGTTAAATGCAGTAACTTTTAATGGCTCAAAATAGGGTGCACGTGATATTTTGATTATGATCATGCAGGAAGATGTAAGAAACGAATTTGCGGCTCGAACTCTGTTTTGCTCGAACAGAGTGTGACCGCTCGGATGGCAGATTCCCGGCCCACGGAGCCTGGCGTACTGATTAGGTCGAGCGTGCAGCTAGTCGCGCTCTTCCACCACTGATTTTGGATGACCGGGATTAAAACATCACGTGAACCATCTTTTCAATCGCCGAGAGTTACTCCGACGCACTTATTAATTTCGTTTCTCGCGACCACCACCAGGATATTATTTCCTGCTTCCTGGTTGGCCACATTCGAATTTGTGAAGACGCCTTGGAACACGCCCAGCACGCTTTCGGCCAATGACGTCTCCCCATTCGACTTCTATACTTCCCAATGAATGGCCAGACTTTCTGTATATACTACTCTGGGGACGACCACTGACATCTATTGTAGTAGACTGGATCGCGGATCGGATGTCCAACGGCGGCAACACCAGTGGCTAATTTCTTGACAGCAGGCAATACAGGCAAGTCTATGGGAGGAATTAATAAAAATAAACTTTTTGAAACTCTGGGAAGTGTCTTGTAAAGAAACTTTTATGGGGATTCGCAGGAATGGTAATACATAGTTTGCTGTCGTCAGTAACTGTTGAAAATGTCATTCAATTACACAAAGACTGTGCCAGATTTCTGTCCTCTGCTGCCATCTTCGGATATTTGTCTGCTCGAACGTTCCGATTCGTTGTAGTTATGCCTCAAAACCCCCATTTTTGCTTATAATATCTCGCAGCACGAACACAGTTTTTTATGTGAATGTTGTTAAGCTGGAAGTTGCTTTAGCGAGCAAAAGTAGATTCGTCATCATACATAGTCTGCTTTGACTTGGCAACAAAAATGAGGCCTCAAACGCAAACTGCAACCCTTCGCAAGTAAAAGTAAGCATGGTATCGAAGCAAACCTTACTCGCTTCCTGAATGACAGCGTGGCTCCCACTGGCTGATCGTGGGACCCGTGGAGGGACTCTCTACAAAGGACGTAAAAATATGTTTCCCCTAAAACTTCACTGTAGGAAGCATTGAAACTTCGACACATAAATCTGTTACCACTCCTAGAATAATTCGTCGAAGTTTGGTCGTCCAAATTATACTACAAATGAAAGAAATTTAACTTTTTAATGGTTTTAATGGTTTTCCTTCTTAGGGTTCAATGCATTTGCTGGTGTCCAACCATGGCCGCCGGTGGTGCCACTCATAGAGTAATCATAATGTACTCTAGAGGTCCAACTTGTGCTATACTTTTTTCAGCTTAGATCAGAGCGCTAACAAAGGCTGGCGGCGTTCACCACTTGCAAAAGAGCGTTCGTACGCATCACGAAGTAGTTGGCAAAAGTAAAATTTTAAAACAACTTTGTTTATGTGCCAACATTGCACAAGATTCCAGTTGTATCCTGCTAAGAATTTCAGGGATACAAATTGAAGCAGACAGCAACCAATTGAAATTTGACTTCCGGTAATTCAGTTGTACGGGGAAAAAAGGGTGCATTTTCCCCTGCACTTGATTATAAGAGCAAATATTACGAATAATTATAATGTAGTTAATAGTTTAGAACTTTTCTCAATCACGCAATTCAAAATGTTGGTCAGGTAAAGTGCATTTCTTTTTTTGTAAAATTTACCTTATTACACACAATGGTGATACAGCTTCATAGATGCATTTTACGTGCACTGTCGGGCACTATTAGGACGAACTCTGCGTCAGCGCTTTTCTGTATGGGGGATTTACGTAATAAGCGTACGAAGGATCACGAGGAAAACCATGAGACGGCAAGAACTACGCAGTAACACTCGATCAGTAACTTCCTCTGCATGTAGACGATCGAAGTAAAGTGAAGACCAAATCAATATAGTCCGGTGTGCAATATTTAGGCATTTCTTTATTCTCTCAGATCGTGCATATGTACAAATATGTTCGTTCTGCGCTTAAAATATGACCCGCACACTCAAAAAGTTTTAAAAATAGTGAGAATGTAGAAAACAGGTGTCCAGTAAAAGGCTGCTTACGTGCAGGAATCCGAAAGCAGTCGTATACGTACCGCATTCCTACTAGCTGCGCGAACCGCTATCCTCTGCAGAGGACGGCAGAAAAGCCTCTGCGGACGCACTGGAAAGCCCCGGGTGTGCGCTGGGTGTGCGCCGGGTGTGCACTGCTGCGGCGGCGGCGTTCCTTGTAACTATCCGGCGCGCGGGCCGCGTCGCAGCCATTTTAAGAGCCATTCCGCAGAGGAATTTTTCAGCCGTTTGTTTTGCGGTCACGGCGCGGAGAGAATTTATGTCCCGCTTTTCGCGGTAACCGACAACGCTGGCTCCGCTCCCAACGCTGGCATAGAAAGTCATATAAATATACACCTTTCATATCCCACGTACTTTATACTTTACGTTTTGAATGTTTTAACCGCTCGCAATGATGCACGACAGGGTCTATTTAATGTATGTGATGGGACTGGTATATTAGCAATATATGTATAAGCGTCATCGGAATGCTGTCGAACTTTGACACCATTCTACATTCCTTTCGATTGTTATTTTGCCTAGACTCGTCACTCGTGTTTAAAGATCTTCTTTAGAGCAAAAGTTTGGGCCGGAAATATAGCGAAGTACAACATCGTTCACTGACAAAAAAAGAAGTTGTAACTAAATCAGTTCCTATTTTAAAATGTTAATGAAGGCAGACATTATAAACTATTCAGTATGACCCAAATAACACACGTGATCCATATTATTTTCTGGCGAAGAAACAAAAAGCGCTCGCGTTTTCCCATAGAAATGCACAGGAGCACCGCAAAAATAGACTGGTTTTGCTTACTTCAATTTGAATCCCGAAGGTCGCGTAGACACCAGCGCCAGTGGAATCTCCGGCGCACCATCGGGTTCGAAAGACATGTGAATTGTAACAGACCTTCGAGCCCACTACAGGCGTATCTTGCAAGCTTGGGTCGTGCTTGGCGAGATTCAAACACATCGGAGTAGGACGCATAACCTCGCAGCGCTCTACTCCGATGTGTTTGAACCTTCCCAAGCACACCCCAATCTTGGAACCTACACCTCTAGTGGGCTCGAAGTTACTTCACTGTTCGCATTTCATTCGAACCCGATGGTACATTATAATAACTCTATCAACAAATAGAACAGGTGAAGGTCGGATCGGGCAGCGCTTCACTCTGGTCGTGTTCCAATATCTTCTCGATCTTGTTCAAGTCTAGTTCTGTACCTTGGCGGCAGACTTGTACCGTACGCATTACAAGTAATCAAATTACTTGTAATCGATTACTTTTTGGAGTAATTTTGTAATCAGTTGATTACTTTTATTAGGCAGTAATCACAAGAGTAATCTGATTACTTTTTGAAGTAATAAAATTACTTGTAACCGTTACAATTTTTCCACGGGACCCCCCCCCCCCCCCCCGTGCACACGCCTTTGTTTTATGAAATGACAAAAATTAAATTTGATTTTTTTTGAACGGAAAAAAGAAAGATTTTTGCGGAGCTGTAGGAAACGAGGTCAATCTCTTTCTATGTACAGTTTGTGTGGAATGTCCGTTTTTTTTTTTCGAGCTGGGACTGGGAGTGGGAAGCCCCAGGGAAGCCACAGTGCATGACAAAGGCCATTCAGGGCGAAGTTTGAGGAAGCAGAATGTAGCTTTGTGAGTCCTTCGTTCAAACTAGCCCCCTCACGCACACACACACACAGAAATAAAAAATAAAAAATCCTGCTTAGGGTATCTACTCGCAGCCCGTAGCAGAACCAGAACCGAAGAATGCCTAAAGCGGATGCAAAATATAACAAAGGCCGTTGAAATATTTCTCCATTTCCCCTACGTGGTCTTCGTGACAAGCAATGTTTTGAGTTGAGAAGTGGTCGGGGCGATCTCTTCCGCTAATGGATACTACACATGATCCGTTTCAAATCCTGGAGCTGCTGTTCTTTTGTATAACATGCGAGCTCATCCACATGTGAATAATAAAATGAGCGACGCAAACTTTGAGCGACAACCCTTGCTCAAGCTTAACAAGATCTAGAACCCCCTCCGCTCCGCCCCCCCCCCCCCCCACACACACACTGGCGAACGCCCAAATCATTAAACGTCTTCAAACGAATTCTATGCTTGTGTCCGCATTGTGAAGGTGCAACGACCACGAAAGAGGGAGCCAGTTTTTCTTCTTCAATACTTGTGCAAATGTGAAATATAGGTTGGAAGTAGTTCATTGTTATGAGCGCTAAAGATGTGTCTTCACACAATAAAGTAATCGGAAAAGTAACGATTACTTTTTTAAGTAATGTCCAATTACTTTTGCCGTCGAGTAATCAAGTAATCTAATCGAATACTTTTTAGCCAAGAGTAATAGTAATTGTAATCGATTACTTTTTTTAGTAACGTGTACAAGACTGCTTGGCGGTCGAAAACCTACCCACGTTCAGAGTTGCTCTATGTTGTCACTTGAAAGGAATCGCCAGAGTAATTCGTATGTATTTGGGGGTGTTTGGACAGAACCTATGTGGTGTACTGCGGGCGCTGTCTTTAGTGGCGCTGCCAAACAGCTGGCAAGGTAAAGTTCATAGATGAGAGCTTCCTGCAAGTTGCGACATTTTCGGAGCGCCGACTCCGTGACGGCGCAGCTTTAAGGAAGCGAATGGGGGCGCACTGCAGAAGACTGAACAGAGTGACGCCATTTTGTGCAAGCGGAATGTGCTTTGCCGTTTGTGTAATTTTTCATTACTTTTAAAAATAAGTATCAAGGGACTTTAGCTGTTAAGGCGGAGCGGCGCGCCCGTTTAGGTGTCACACGGTCCCTATAAAACCAGGGCGGTCTGCTTAAATTCAGAGAGTGCCAATTTTATTGAAACATAATCACAGAGCTCTATATTTTTTTTACATTCAGGTGCTTGAATCATCTAGAGCAGCACGCTTAAAATTTATAAAAAGATTTTCTTTTCGTCTTTGTTTTCCACGCAGGATTGTCAAGCCGGCTCACGGGTTGAATTAAATGTGTCAAAACCACGACATCCAGTACATTATGTGTGCTAATACATGACACCTAGAGCTATGCATATTGTAACACATAAGTTCAAACATACTTAGTATTCCTTCTATTGCATAAATATCGTGATAATGATGTGAGTTCACACAGACATAAATGAATCAACCAATATCGTTTGTCAGTTCATCATTATTCAATATGTACGTTACACTCGCGATTCCTCGTACAAGCACCATACAAACAGCGTGAATAGGTCATCTCGTGCTCAACGAAAACACCCAATAATTGTCGAGCAAATGATATACCAGAACCGAAATGCACTCACATTGGATCAAAAAAGATCACAGTGTTAATTGACTTCTCCTGGGAATTGCCTTCGCCGCGGATTTGATTTGAGCGTTTTTAGGACGCAGACAACCTGCTTGATCGAGGATGTCTACTGCGCTGAAGCGCCAGCTGCCACAGTACGCAAGGCGTGCACCACGTCCGGTCTACGGGAACGTCATGGCGGCGCAGCACAGTACCTTTACCTGTACTGATCCAGTGAGGCGCCATGTTCTCTGCATCCGGCGGACAGCTGTATGCAGAGTCCCAATGGTTTTCTTTCTTTTGTGCCGAAACACGGGCGAAACAGGTGCCAGATATGGAATAATATATAAAAAAGGTTCTGGGTTTTTAGTTTAAACACACAGTGATCCAGAAGCACATTCTGAGTTCATTTTTAATAGTTCGGGTTTAACCAAGAAGTGCAGTATTTTATAGCAATATGTAACAGGTAAAAAACTTTATTTTTGTTTGGTGGGAAGGGAGGGGCGGGGGCTGTCATTGTGTGACCTTGAGAAGCACTTCCTTTGGAGTTTTAAACTACCATGGGGGTCCTCCGATTTGACGTAGGGGAGGGTTCTAGGATAAGTAATACTTCTGGGGGTTGCATTATTTTTTTACTCTTTTGTGTTCGGGCTTTGCGCGCCAAACTCCCAGTCCATTGAACATGGGGTTTGAATTGTTTTCATTGTCCGAAATGTTCTAATACCTCTGAATGTATGAGGGCATTTTAAAAATTTCTACAGGAAACAACCAGAAGGTTTAAGCTTACGCAATCAGAGCTTCCTGGGTACATGAAGTATGCAGTGGCTTGAAATGTGGTACTGGTTCTACAGTCGGCACGAAATGAAACGCGAACAGTGGGTGGATGGTTTTAGCTGGATGCTGCACCACCTGAACCAGATGGGAGCTGCAAGAAGATGGCTCCTTCTTCGATGTGTTAGACTCTTGCTCAGTGCATCCAAACCTTCGGTGTTGCGTCTCTAGGTGACTCAGCGTGGGTCGAACACCATGCGCTCCTTGTTCGCGTTTCATTCCGTGCCGACTGTACATCGTCTCGAAAAAGGTATTTCTCAGGCCGAAAAGTCGAACATCTGTACGAATATTATGTTTTAAAAACTCCAACAACCGTCGCAAGTGCGTTTTCTTCCGTATATATATATATATATATATATATATATATATATATATATATATATATATATATATATATATATGTATGTATGTGTGTATGTGTGTGTGTGTGTGTGTGCGTGCGTGCGTGCGTGTGTGCGTGCGTGTGTGTGTGTGTGTGTGTGTGTGTGTGCGTGCGTGCGTGCGTGCTGTGCGTGCGTGCGTGTGTGCGTGTGTGTGTGTGTGTGTGTGTGTGTGTGTGTGTGTGTGTGTCGTGTGTGCGTGTGCGTGTGCGTGTGCGTGCGTGCGTGTGTGTGTGTGTGTGTGCGTGTGCGTGTGCGTGTGCGTGTGTGCGTGTGTGTGTGTGTGTGTGCGTGTGTGTGTGTGTGTGTGCGTGCGTGTGTGTGTGTGTGTGTCGCGGCTCGGGGTGAATAGATTGGTTTAATAGAATAAAGTAGAGATTGACTGCTACAATCTTTGGAGCAATCGTCCGAGCACACCTCAATCGTTTCCGCTGCTGCCCGAGTTGCGCGGGCCTTTTGGTTGAGCCTCACTTCTTTCTTCCTAACAGCTAGCTCCCTGTTGAAAAAGAGTCGGTCCGCCGGCGACGTAGCTAAGGTACTTGGTGGTGGCAGCGTTTCAATCGGGCAATGTCGACGACATCAGTACGTTTAGAGCGGTTGTCCCGGGGCGGAATGACGGAAGTGACTTTATAGTTCCGTGAGGACAGCTGGCGAGAGATGCGAAAGGGGCCTCTGAATTGTTTTTGGAACTTTTCGCATTTTCCGGGCTCGCGAGAGTGTGTCAAAATGAGAACCCCGTCACGAATGTTGTAGGTAATCGGAGTGTGGAACTCGGCGTGATGAATAATTTGTTGCTGTTGTGGTTCTACTGTTCGAATGCGGGAAAGCTGCCGAACCTCTTCCGCGCGGTAGAGGATGGCTTGGGTGTAAATATCCAGAGAAGAGTCGTCTATGCATGGCAGAAGGGTGTCGATCGTGGACAATGACTCGCGTGCTTACAGGAGGTGATACGGAGAGTAACCGGTGGTGGCTTGACGGCTGGTATTGTAGGCGTATGTAACGCATGGTAAAAATAAATCCCAGTTGTCTTGCTCATCTGTAATATGCGTGGAGACAATGTCGGTGAGAGTGTGGTTGAACAGCTCCGCCAAGCTATTTGTTTGTGGATGGTATGCAGTGGTGTCGTTATGAATGTTGTTTGCAAGGCGTCAGACTTCTAGAAGGCTTGCTACAAACGGCATGCCGCGGTCCGTGATGATGGATTGGGGGCCGCCATGTCGGAGGAGGACGGAATGAAGAAAACAATGAGCTGCATGAGCAGCTGTGGCAGCGGGGAGCGCTTGCGTTTCGGCAGATCGCGTTAGGTAGTTGATATCTACACTTATTCATTGATTATTTTCTTGTGACTGGGGGAACGGACCGAGGACGGTTAGTCCTATGCGCTGAAATGGGTGGCTTGGTGCAGAAAGTGGCCGAAGTGGTCCAGTAGGGGCAGTTCTGGGTCGTTTTTCTGCTTGACATAAATGGCATGCGCGCACATGTTTATTAGTAGTACGGTGCATGCCGGTCCAGAAATGTTTTTACGGCTCGCGGCCGTGTTTTTTCAGCACTGCAGTTGTTCGTGCGATGGAATACAGACCCTAGAGCTCACGCTGGCTGTAACCGGAAGCAGAAAATGACAAATTTAGAAAATGAACATTATAGACTCTCGAAGGAACATCACACGCAGTGCATTCCGCGCGGCAAAGTAACACAGCGCTGCACGGACCCATTGAACACTGCCACGAGCAGTTCAGCGAACACAATCACGACATGGCGCCACTGCGTAGAGCCGAAAATATGATATAGACGCTTGCAGACAGCTGTGCGTGGGCGTCGCCGTAACCGGCCTTCAGTTTTTGCTTCTTCTTATTCCCTTCGCTTCACTTCATCATCGCCAACGCAGGTCAGGTTATTGCCACTTGACGTACTGGTGTGTCCTTCTCCCATACATAGAGCTTTGTGGAGGCTCATCAACGCCCGATTCAGTGGCTGGGCATTTCGGAAAGAAAGTCGGCAATGGCGGCTCAGTCTAGCGCATGTTTAAAGCGTCTATATCGCAGGCGAATTTTCGATTTGACCGAAGCGTAAACTTGCTCAATTTATTGGGTAACAACAATGTATCGTAGAATCATATTAGCTTATATAAATTCACGAGGATATTGTACAATGTAACGTGGTACTACAATTTGCATTTAGTTTTTAATTGAATTCATGAGACTCTTTGAATGGAATAAAAAAAATTAACCTTTTGTTTTGCGGAATTCGAAGACCCGTAAAGCAATAATCAACTCAAAACAGGAAAATGTATGTCCTAAAAAAAAATAAGTTTCCTTTCCTCCTATTTTTCGAATAGAACCATTCTGATGTAAAACACTTAAGTAAGCACTGCGAATGTGGACAAAAAGTATTTATAATAAACGCATGGGCTCTTTTCATGTCATGAGTATCTATAAAAATGTCACTGCGCACTAAATATTCACCCCTGACTATGTCCACAAAATATATCATCAAAACAATAATTTTCTTCCGAGAAAACGAATTTAGAAATTTAGGCGTACAGCTTCGGTTCTCTGGCTGCCGCTCTACAGGCATCGAAGAGTGTGGGGCGCTCGTGACGTCCAAACGTTGTATGCGAGAGTAGACGACCCTCCCTCTTCCACGACGTTGTGCGTTGTGATAGTGACCACCCTGTGTTTCGGCGGATTGTTGCTGGATTAGGCGATTTCCGGCATGCGATGGAGTGTGTTGAGAATCGCCGATGTGCTGCGGCGCGTAATAACACCACGAAGAAATGCAGAAAAATGACATTTTCGACCGAGATGTCTCTGCGACGGCAGGGGGTTTGAGCAGTCCGATGCGATCACTGGCTTGTAGCCTTAGCGTCGTGCTAGGAAACAGTTCGCACCGTGCTAGGAAACAAAACCCTCCATGCGATTCTGCTTCTGAAGCGGTATCTGGGTCCATATGCGGCAGGGACGGATTTATGGGTCACTTTCTTCTTTCTTCTTTTTTCTTTAGGGGGGGGGGGTGAGATTGCAAGATATGACGTTACGGCCGAAACATTGCCCAGGTCCATTTTCTTTCACCCAATATTTGCTATGTCACTAAAACTAAACTTTTGGCTGATGTACATCAATTGGGTTCTTTAAAAGAAGTTGACCTTGGGGGGCTTAGAAGTGTTGTCTCCCCCCCCCCCCTCGCGCTCCCACCCCGTCATCCGCTCCTGATATGTCGGCGGATCGCAAATGCAGCCACCACGAGAAGAGGCGATGCTGGTGGATCAAATGAGAACGGTGAATCATGTGAACTCTCGCGCTGAAAATGTTATAACATTTGCTCCCCGTTGCTTGCCTCAAAAAAGTTTGATTAATCGCAGGCCATTATTTCCCATGGACGATCCCGACAGCTATTTGACTGCTTCTAACGATGAGCGAAACAGGCTCAAGCTGCCCATGCGCTGTTTATACAGCATCTGACGTGAAAAGATAATGGTGAACCAGTAAAGTTACAGGTTAGTTTCGGTTTAGGTTTAATGTATCGTATTTCTACGACTAAAATTATTTAAAACAATTGACTCCGTAAGTGTGACGTCACGGGCCCAAACAATTGTTGCTAGGGTCGTTGTTATGCACAAATACATGTGGGTAGGTTTCGCCACGAAAACCCGACCGTTCAAAAATCAGGAGTGAGATTTAAACTTTTAAAAATCACAGATATCGAAAGCTTGAATGTGATATGTGTTTTGACAGAAGTGTGCCGGTAATCGCTTGTTTCTCAAATATTTACGACTGCAACTTCCGGTCCTAAACATGCCTGCAACAGAGGACGAATGTAAATAGTATGCCGTCTGCCACACGCCCGCCACCTAAGCCGGCGCCGGCGTCTGAATCGTGAATAAAGACGATATTCTGATATTGCTTTTGCTTGAAATATAATGAGTTTCAGACACCTGTAAAAATTCACAGTAGGGTGCGATGCAAAATATGGTTTAACGGAAGTCCGGGCGTCAACGAGATGATAGTCTGCTAAAAGATCGCATTGCACCCGTAAGAAAAGCACTTCAGGCGATCAGTCGAGATCCCAAATTTTGTTTGCGTACTCACGCTATGGGTGGGTCCGTCGTGCCTGGTTGTAACCATCGCGTGACGAAAGATTCTTGCAGTTTCTTCAGATTTCGCCAGACCAAAAAGGTGCGGAAGAACTGGATAAGAAACATAAGGTGAGTTTATTACAAATTATACTCGCATTGCGGGTTCGATGGAGATCTTCATCCGCGGAATTTGATGTACACCGAGGAAAACAAAAAGCAAAATACTGCAAAATCGCGATAGACATGCAATTCTTTAATAACCTGACAACCTCAAAAATAATAATAATTACAAACGACTTACCTCGACGGCGTACGATTTGTTTTTCATGTCTGGCCTCCACTACGCCGGTAATGCACTTCAGGTCGTCGTCGTAACTGATCTGCATGACGTGGTTTGATTTTACGGCATTGTCACCCCTCCAAACTAAACCAAGTTCTTCACGAAAAAAGAAGGAAGACCAGCGGAGCTGTACTCGATACACTGTGTGCTGCTTCTTCGTCGTCGTCGTCTGTTTTTCGCGCTGTTTCCTACGATGAATTCCCACCAACGCGCCCAACCATCCATTCTTCTATTATTGTATTGTATTGTATTGTATTGTATTTATGCGGCAATTCCCTTTGAATCGAGCGTCTACTAAATAGACACGCCAAAAAAAAAAAAGGTTGGAAAGCGGATCCACCCTTTGTCTCACATAATACATCCCAAAGCTTCATTTCGACGTCCAGAGCCCTATAGTCGAACAGACGGCCCCAAATATTACGAGGGGCTTGATTACAGTGCGGTACAACATTTTAAATAGCTAAAGTACGTATCAGAGACCACATAAAAAACGCCGAGTTTTTACAGTAGGGCCAAGAAAACCCCGATTATATTTTTTGTAGTAAGTAAAACGTACATTAGCTATTTTAATAAGTTGTACAACACGGCTATCAAGCCCCTCTTAAAGTTTGGGGCCGTTTGTTCGAATGTAGGGCGCTGTACGTCCAATTGAAGTTTTGGGGTGTATTATATAGGACAATGGGTGTAACGATACACACTTTTACACCCTTTTCGTAGAGTGTTGATGTATATAATAAGTAGCCAATGAGCATTCCATTCCATTATTTATACATCCTTTTAATTTTCGTCTCCTAGCCCCTTTAATCCTGAGACAACCGTCAACGGCTTGTCGTACTTAGTTCAGCATGCTTGGTCGACAGGCGACCGTCGGCGCCGAATTACACCTAGTCCAGCATATATAGTCCGAAGACAAACGTAGAGGACGAGTCATATTGAGTTCCATAATTCACCCCGATGAAAACTGTTGACGGCGGCGAACGCAGCAGTGTCTCGAATGGCAAACCACCTCCCCTCCTTCAGAATCTCCTGGACTCACGACATAACCAAGTGGATGTTAACGTATGGAGATAAAAGCGCACAGGGCTTACGCCGTCAAAACTTCGGACATCCGTCAATTGAGAGCGTAAAGGGCGCAATAAAACTCATCCCCTTGCGATCCTTGAGTTACCTCGATGAGTTTTCCGCTATAAAGGAAGCACTAAAAAATCCAGGAAGTTGAAGCACCCACAAAATAAAGAAAAACAGACCTCCTGAGAAACTTCTGATTAAAGCTTTCTGGTGATGCATTCAAGTCTTGAATAAGTCTAGACTTGTGTGGATCATTTTCATTTATCCGGTGAAGACATTTACATCTGCTGTATGGAGCACGTCCGAAGCCTCCCAAAGCTTCCCGAAACCAAGCATTGCCAATCATAACGCTCGCATAATGCACGCACAACACATTCTTTGCTATCGGGTTTATCAAAATCAACATAAGACTATACCTGTTTGCAAGTTAACATCAAGCTTAGCCTCGGACCGCGCATCTTGGGGAAGCGTGCCAGTCACCAACCCAGACGTTGGACGTATGGATGGGTGGATATATAATGCTACACCCGTTGTAACGGTTTGTAATTTGCGCCTGAATTTCGCAGCTTGTTGTCCACCGTTGACAGGGAAGGCGACGTCGTCACTAGTCGTGCTCATGCCAGACAGGTGGTGATCAACGGCCAGTTCCTCACGATATCGGGGACATCACGTCCACCTGTAAACATTATTAATCTCACGCCGTTCTTTACAAGCGTTTGAATGCAGCTCGTGGTATGTGCCTTGTGAAAGTTCTCCGCTTCGCGCACATGGCAACTTAGTCTTATTTTGTCTGTGCTTTCGCTTTTTGCAGTTCATGTATGGCTAAAAATTGAAACGTCTTTTATCCCCGGGAAAGCACTGTGTAATTTTAGACTACGCTAACAATAGCCGGAAGAGCAATTTCTAGCAGACGTAAAAAGTGAATGGGGAAGAACTGAAGTTTCACCGCTTCCCGGTAAACAAATATGAGACGAAAAAAGTCGCTCGCCTCGCTGAATCGGGAGAACTACACGACAGCAGCGAACTCTCTGGTAAGTTATACGTTTCTAATGCCTGAACATCTCTATACATGTTTCCAACTCTACAGGCGTGTTCGGTACATTTCGTGGGCGGCAAGAAGATGGCCCAGAACAGTATTCTACAGCTAGGTTTGGGACATGCGAGAAAGTTATGAACACTCGCATAATCACAATAGCTGTTTATTTTAACCGCATAGAACTAGTAACTTATGGGCTTAACATGTCGGCTTTGAAAGACGCCGTTTGGTGCGCGGTTTCAATCACAAAGCTCTGGTTACAACGGTATGTGTATTACACAGCGAAATTCATAGTTCCTCGATCTACCATGACGATCTTAACGAATGCGCATTGGTGGTTTCTGTTACAGACTCAATAACTGCCCTCTCAAGCTGCTACTTCTGCTCTCGTGAGTTTTAAAGAATGAAATGCTTTTTAACGCAACCCCTACTCTCAAATTTTTTCCGTCCGTCTGTCCACTAATTTCTGCCAAATTTAGCGGAAAAAGTGACGTCACGTGACTTAAACACGAATTCAGTTTCCCTGCTAAATTTACCCGGAAATCTGATGTCACCTGAACTGACGTCAAAGGACCTACAGCTCAGTTCACTTTCCCCACTAACTTTACATGACCTATACACCAATTTAGTTTCCCACTAAATAATGCGAGATATTTGATGTCACGTGACTCGACATCAGGGGAGCTACAGACCAACTCAGTTGACCCACTATATTTAGCGGAAATCTAGACGTCACATGAGCTATACACCTGTTCAGTTTCCCCGCTAAATTGGACGGGGAAATTGATGCCACATAACCTAGCGTCACGTGAACAATACGCCGACGTATTTTCCCCGTTAAACATTGCGGGAATATTGACGTCACGTGACTTGACGTCTCCTGACTTTTACTTTATATGTATATATATATATATATATATATATATATATATATATATATATATATATATATATGAACGCGACGTCATATATACTGTAGAAGACTTTATATAGCCTTCCAAACGAATTATAATCATCACATCTTAAATACTGCCTGGGTGTGTTCAGAT
>JAZHYW010027313.1:0-19991 GCA_037355805.1 Ixodes ricinus | reverse complement strand
CGTTACAGACCAATCTCACCAGCCAGTTTTGCTACGCAGCCGCTGCCGGCATGCATCGCGGGAACTGCAGTCGTCCTGCACGCCCGACACTCTCGGTGCGCATCGGCACTAGCAGAGTATGAGATGGCACCAGCTGACCGTTCGCCGTCGCCTGCCTCCTGCGACACCATCAAACGATGGCGGTATCTAAATCAGTCAAGATATCCACTGCTTTAGCGCCTAGTGGAGCAGCGTGCCACCCCGTGGCAAAAGGAAGCAAAAACACTCGATCGTTTGCGGCAAACTAAGCACGCCGAACGCTAGCAACGCTGCACAGCAAGAGACACTCAAGTGCAGGGACACTCAAGTGGTTTTTGAGTTCGTGTTTTGATGATGACAGCTGAATTTAGACGCCCCAAGTATCCCTAAAAACCAAATAGTATAGTCATACGGTGATTATTTCTTTAATAAAATGTAATTGAAGGCCGCCAAACCTCGGATCCATCCGAAAACGAAACCACTCTCATTGGTCCTCGCACGCTTATCAAAAGTATCTCGGGCCAATGGCGTTGGACGACGTTCCGTCGCGCAGTGATCCCGAGGTAGCCGCATCGGCCGAACCTCTTTGTCATTCGAGCTTCGATCATGGCGGCGTTCTCTACGCTCGAGGACCTGATGCCGTTGGAGGTTGAAATTCTTCGGCGGACAGCCGATCTGGGGATGATTTCCTATGACGCCACTCCGACGTGCGATGTGGACGATAGCAGCGCTTCGGAGTCCTGTTCGCGTTCCGAGGACGATGAAACGCAGACCTTTTGGGGCGTTCTTCGATTTGCGGTTGGGGCAAGTCGTAACCAAACCAACGTTTGACATCGCAGCGTTACCTCTGTTACGTGATGTCAAACGATGTCGCCACGTTGACTTCCGCCTCGGGAGGACGGGGGAAGGCTGGTTCAGACATGTGCAACGAGCGCGTACCTACGACTGCGTCCGTTGCAACCGGAGCGACCGGAACGACAGCTCTGCGCCGCGCGTACACACCTGAAATTACTACAAGCACAGCGGGTCGCCGTCAGCTGTTTCAGCGGCCCCTCTAAAAAGGGGACGCACTGCTACCCAATGCCGTAACAGAGTAGAGACAGACAGTTTTCTATAGCCTAAAGCTTTATTATTGATTTTTCTTGATAGGCTTGCAGGGTACAGTGGATGAAAAAAAGAAAATAAAAAGATGCCGTACGCCGTCTCGGACGATCACGACTCTATACACGACATTGCAATAGTACAAATATCGCCACGCGCATTTTCTACGATTATAAAAGACAATGTAATCTTAGCAGCGATATAGCAACGTAGAAATATGATTTCGTGATCAGATAGACGTTGCGAGCGTTCAGGATTGCTAACACTAATAACTTTTCTCCGGTGATGAAAACGCGTGAAACTTCGCGTCCTTTATACGGTACGCGCCAGTAATACCTTGAACTTGAGCACACGCATGAAATGCGCCAAATAAGAAATCCGGGCGATGTTCGAGGACACAAATGCTTAGAAAGCACCACTGTAGTCGAAGTAAACAAACACGACGGCACGGGCGTTTCTGCTGTCTTGAGAGTGCCGCCACGGCATCGCCGCACGAGTAGGTGGGTCTTCCCTTCTAGTACGTGCTGGGTTATCATAACGACACACGACGAAAAGTCACAGTCAAGGATAGCGCTTTTACGCGGAACGATGAGCTTTCACCACGCCGTCCACGTCGATGATCAACACCGACGCCATGTGCGCGCAGATACGTGCGCTTCCGCGCATCCCGGGGGAACGGGAAATTCACCCCCGCGGAGGACGGCAAGGAGAAAACGTAGTCCCTTGTTTGTGAAACGATAATTGCAGTATCGCGTATTCTAAACTAGAACTATTTTACGTCTTGTGAAATTATCATGCACAACATATTTAAATAAACTGAAAATTGTTTCTTTAGCGAAACTTTACAAAGGCCGCCAAAATTTTCAAACATACGATAATTTCATTGGTCCTCGCAAGTACAGGAAAGAGTCCGCACGTATTTTATTCCTGCGTGATTAATAGGCGGTTCTGCCTTTTAAAACTGAAGATACTCATTCACTGACACTTCCTTAACGCCATCGCACCAAAGTAGCTTCCCCGAAAACCGCTGAGCTCCCTTTGGGCTAGTTTCCCCAGGATCGTGTCATCGCAAAGAAATGTCGACTCAAAACTCTGGACAGCTACCGCCATCTATGAGCGACGGTGGCAACCAGACGATCGGCTTGCCGGCCTTGCTCATAGATGGCGACAACCTTTCCAGCCTTTCCACTCTGGTTTTCACCAGAGTGGAAAGGCTGAATTTCTCTAGGCGTCGTCCTACCAGTCGTTGTTGAGGTCGTCCTAAACGTTGTCCTTGAGGTTGTCCTAGATGTTGTCCTCGAGGTCGCCCTAGAAGTTGTCCTTGAGGTCGTCCTAGACGTCGTCCTTGAGGCCGTCCTTGATATCGCCCGAGAGGTTGTCCTCGAGGTCGTCCTGAAAGTCATCCTTGAGGTCGTCTTAGACGTCGTCCTCAAGGTTGTTTCTGAGGTCGTCCCAAAAGTTGTCCTTAAGGTCGTCCTAGACGTCGTCCCAGAAGTCGTCCTTGAGGTCGTCGTCCTTGATGTTGTCCGTGAGGTCGTCCTAGATGTTGTCCTTGAGGCCGTCCTTGATATCGCTCGAGAGGTTGTCCTCGAGGTCGTCCTAAAGTCACCCTTGAGGTCGTCCTAGACGTCGTCCTCAAGGTTGTTTCTGAGGTCGTCCCAAAAGTTGTCCTTAAGGTCGTCCTAGACGTCGTCCCAGAAGTCGTCCTTGAGGTCATCGTCCTTGACGTTGTCCTCGAGGTCGTCCTAAAAGTCATCCTTGAGGTCGTCTTAGACGTCGTCCTCAAGGTTGTTTCTGAGGTCGTCCCAAAAGTTGTCCTTAAGGTCGTCCTAGACGTCGTCCCAGAAGTCGTCCTTGAGGTCGTCGTCCTTGATGTTGTCCGTGAGGTCGTCCTAGATGTTGTCCTTGAGGCCGTCCTTGATATCGCTCGAGAGGTTGTCCTCGAGGTCGTCCTAAAAGTCACCCTTGAGGTCGTCCTAGACGTCGTCCTCAAGGTTGTTTCTGAGGTCGTCCCAAAAGTTGTCCTTAAGGTCGTCCTAGACGTCGTCCCAGAAGTCGTCCTTGAGGTCATCGTCCTTGACGTTGTCCTCGAGGTCGTCCTAAAAGTCATCCTTGAGGTCGTCTTAGACGTCGTCCTCAAGGTTGTTTCTGAGGTCGTCCCAAAAGTTGTCCTTAAGGTCGTCCTAGACGTCGTCCCAGAAGTCGTCCTTGAGGTCATCGTCCTTGACGTTGTCCTCGAGGTCGTCCTAGAAGTCATCCTTGAGGTCGTCTTAGACGTCGTCCTCAAGGTTGTTTCTGAGGTCGTCCCAAAAGTTGTCCTTAAGGTCGTCCTAGACGTCGTCCCAGAAGTCGTCCTTGAGGTCGTCGTCCTTGATGTTGTCCGTGAGGTCGTCCTAGATGTTGTCCTTGAGGCCGTCCTTGATATCGCTCGTGAGGTTGTCCTCGAGGTCGTCCTAAAAGTCACCCTTGAGGTCGTCCTAGACGTCGTCCTCAAGGTTGTTTCTGAGGTCGTCCCAAAAGTTGTCCTTAAGGTCGTCCTAGACGTCGTCCCAGAAGTCGTCCTTGAGGTCATCGTCCTTGACGTTGTCCTCGAGGTCGTCCTAAAGTCATCCTTGAGGTCGTCTTAGACGTCGTCCTCAAGGTTGTTTCTGAGGTCGTCCCAAAGTTGTCCTTAAGGTCGTCCTAGACGTCGTCCCAGAAGTCGTCCTTGAGGTCGTCGTCCTTGATGTTGTCCGTGAGGTCGTCCTAGATGTTGTCCTTGAGGCCGTCCTTGATATCGCTCGAGAGGTTGTCCTCGAGGTCGTCCTAAAGTCACCCTTGAGGTCGTCCTAGACGTCGTCCTCAAGGTTGTTTCTGAGGTCGTCCCAAAAGTTGTCCTTAAGGTCGTCCTAGACGTCGTCCCAGAAGTCGTCCTTGAGGTCATCGTCCTTGACGTTGTCCTCGAGGTCGTCCTAAAAGTCATCCTTGAGGTCGTCTTAGACGTCGTCCTCAAGGTTGTTTCTGAGGTCGTCCCAAAGTTGTCCTTAAGGTCGTCCTAGACGTCGTCCCAGAAGTCGTCCTTGAGGTCGTCGTCCTTGATGTTGTCCGTGAGGTCGTCCTAGATGTTGTCCTTGAGGCCGTCCTTGATATCGCTCGAGAGGTTGTCCTCGAGGTCGTCCTAAAAGTCACCCTTGAGGTCGTCCTAGACGTCGTCCTCAAGGTTGTTTCTGAAGGTCGTCCCAAAAGTTGTCCTTAAGGTCGTCCTAGACGTCGTCCCAAAAGTCGTCCTTGAGGTCGTCGTTCTTAACGTTGTCCTTGAGGTCGTCCTAGACGTTGTCCTCAAAATCGTTCTAAAAGTCATCCTTGAGGTTGTCCTAGACGTCGTCCTTGAGGTCGTCCTAGGCGTCGTCCCTGAGGTCGTCCTCTAGGCGTTGTCCTCGAAGTCGTCTTAGAAGTCGTCCTTGAGGTCGTCCTAGACATTGTCATTGAGGTTGCCCTAGACGTCGTCCTAGACGTCGTCCTTAGGCGTCGTCCTTGAAGTCGTCCAAGAAGTCGTCCTTGAGGTCGTCCAAGAAGTTGTCCGTGAGGTCGTCTAACCATAGTAGAGCTTCGCTGGTCTTCCTTCTTCACCAGAGTGGAAAGGCTGAAAGCTTTTTTTTTTTTACAACAGTGGAAACTCTAAGGTAACATCAGGCAAAGAGTAATGGCATCAGTTGTTTTTTTTTTGCTTTTCTGTTGCTCTTTTTTGCGCTCTTTTTCTGCGAAAGCCTGGAGCGCCGCAGTACGTTTGAACACGTGATGTTTTGGCTTCGCCGGGAGAAAGAAGCTGTCCCTCGAGGAAGACGTTCGGCTGGCACTGGCGCCCAATGAGCAAGGAGACGAACGCTGCGTTTGTTTGGTAGATTACTTCCTGCTTGCGGAAGGGAAATTCTTAGGCGCAAGCTACTTAAGAGAAGAACGGGAACGCAGACCAGATATCTCACACGAACATAATGACAAATTCAAAGGGCAGTTCAAGCTCCAATACAAACAGAGACGCGAACTCCTATTCTAGACAAGTGCAACACAATTTGATTTTGCACTCACATACGGGTAGATGTCACCTAAACAGTATAAGCGCACACGTAGACAGAAGAGAGAAGATACAGCGCTCTATCCTGTATCTTCTTTCTTCTCTCTACGTGTGCTCTAATACCGTTTAGATGTTCAATAACTAACTAGCCCAATTATCTATCAGTGCGGGCGTGTATCACTACTGCGTGAGCACGTTAAAGACCCCAGGTTAGCACTCGTACTACACTGGCAAAATTGCTCATTTACAGCTGAGACACCAGAGTCGCCCCATCTAGGTAGACCGACCTTACGCTGTATAAATCACCAAACGTCCAATCTGACTTTGACAATTATCTACCCTTTTCTAGGGTAGATGTCAACCTTCTTCCAGGAAGAGCAAGTTTCTGGCATAGTGATGAAACCTAGTGCAGCCCGCGGTAAATTATCAATCGTGTAAGAGTAAAAATAACTATAATAGGTCGGCAGGTTTTTGTTTATAAACCCTGCCGCCCTATGGATTGTGTTAAATTGGCTAAATTAATAAGAAGACAAAGAAGAAGTACGAGACAGAGAAGGAGAAAAAGAGAAAGGGAAAGAAAAAACAAGAAGAGAAGAAGAAGAAGCTTCACTACTATTGGTAAGCTGTACTAGAATGGGGAGGTGTGCGGTCCGGTGGCCGTGAGTGTGTCGCAATGTGCGTGCACGCCGGTGGGGGCGCTGTGGTGCAGAGCACGGCCATCCGACGGCTGACATAGGCCTGGCGGTCTCAGCAGATTTGCTTTATTCGGCGTGAATATGGTCGTAATTTTCGTTTGTTTTTGCTTGCTCGGTTGTGAGAAAAAAAATAAGCTTCATCCTATATCACACCCCTGTAAAAAGGCGTGACTTTCGCGATCAGCAGAAGCTTATATTCAAAGCAAAAATGCTGTTTAGGAGCTGTCAGTTACTTGCGCAGTCTCGGTTCTTAAATTTATTGTTTTGTTTTGTAATGCTTTTATAGAATAATAATTTCATGTATCACCTTACATACCAGCATTACGAAAGCGAAGTTTTGGTATGATATGAAATACGATGCTTCTACACTTTTTTGCCTAAGCTCTTTTAATTATATTTTCGGCAGCTGTACATTTTTCAGACCTTTAAATCCATAGTTGTTTTTCTGGTGTTAATGCATATTTTCAAGTATAGCATGGAGTAATGAAAGCGAGTTTTTCTTAACTTGTACATTCTCAGACAAAGCTTACAGACCAGAGAATGGCTGAATTGATTTCATATAGTGAGCATGAATAATATGAAAATAAACACAAAGACTGGCAAGATGAATGCAGGAGCTTCAACTGCTGTCTTTATTGAACAGCAATCCCGTTTGGAGAAGTTTCAATTCTTTGGCATGTCAAACATGTCGTCACACATTTTTCTTAGACTTCTTTTTCTCTTATCTTCTTCAATTTGTTTTTGGAATCACATGGTTTTATTCTGCAAAGAGAGGTGTTGCTCGGACTCCAAAACAATAGGCGTTTTTCTTTGCAGGTGTTGTAACTCATGTGGCACCCCGGTACAAAACAACACCACTGTGTCTTTTTCTTCACTCTATTTGACATTGTTAGAAAGAAGATAGATAGGTAAATCTGCGAGGCACATCAAAATCAACAAAGTGGTTGTAGGATCCTGCCATGAAAACATTAACTTGAGCAGAATCTTTTCCAGAATATGAGGAAGTGTATTGAAATATAAAAAGAGCGGCAAATCAAAAGAAACACAAACATACGTAAATATGTAAGTGAAAGAATAAAACTGTGGCATGCAGATTCAGCGCCATTGTTCGAATCTATGCAAGGTGAAGCTATTTCTTCCTTTGTCAAGTTTCGTTCTCATTCCATCTGTGTGAGCCGTGTAATCTACCCACTTACTCACTACAGTGCTTAAAAAGCCTCTGACACGCCAAAAAAAAATTTTTTTTTCATGCTGGGCGCTGAAATGGCATATCGGGACATTACAAAAAAATTGTTTCACTATAGAGTGGCGTAGTTTTTTTTTATAAAAAATAGAAATACGAGTCCCAATTCAAAGTTCCCGCCGTGCACTGTGACGTAACAGTGTACCGCAAGGTGTCGGGGCGGTCAGAAGGGAGGCATCGCCGGAAGTCACGTGAGTTGTATCCCTCCTCGTGCTTACCGCGAGCGCGTGTTATGTATTTTTAAACTATTTTTGTTATTCTCCGCTCCTCCACGAGCGATCCAAGCAGACAAGGTTTCTTTTATTTGCCTTTCATCGCTTAATGTTGCTGTAAATGTAGAAGAAGCGGAGTCAGTGAATGGACGTGATGAACTACAATGCCTAGAAGGTGCTGTGTGAGGGACTGTCCCGGTATTTCAGCAACTGAAGAAAAAATCACACTGCATGCATTTCCGAGAGACATACATCGGCCGCATGTGCACCTAGTAAACAAGTTCTACTCACGTTCTAGACAAACACGTACTTTATGCTCGACGTTTACTTGTGCTTGGTACACTCACCATGCAGTTCGTATTCTTTAGACGGCAGGCATCTTCAGCCTGGAGAGTATCCGATGATTCAACGACCTCGGTGTCTGAATTTTCACCAATGCGATCGGGCGTGTGGAATGCTAGCAATCCTAATTTCTGCGAGCGCTCTAAATTTTTTTTCAAAACTTGATAGCTTGTTTTGCGCCCAGTATAGCTCTGTATTATCGGACTGACGGCATGCACTCGTACACTGACTTGTACTCGCAACGCTCTCATCATTGACCTCCATCACGTCGATCCAATGACTCTTCGTCCTCAACTTTTACAGCACGCGAACTAACCAACGGTGCAGCGATAAAGAGCTAGTGGAACTGAAACTTTGTTTTCTACGAACGCTCGTACGAAGAGCAGAATAAAAATATAAAAAAAGTCTTAGGCACGGTCGCGGAGAGCACGAGGAGTGAAACTCAAGTGACTTCCGGCGAACCCACTTTTAGTGACGTAGGTCGATGCCTCCCTTCTGACCGCCCCGACACCTTGCGGTACACTGTCACGTCACAGTGGACGGCGGGAACTTTGAATTTGGCCTCGTATTTCTATTTTTTATAAAAAAATCTACGCAACTGTGTAGTGAAACAATTTTTTTTTGTAATGTCCTGATATGCCATTTCAACGCCCAACATGAAAAAACAAATTTTTTTTCGGCGTGTCAGAGGTCTTTTAAGCTGGTGCATTAAAATAATCTATTTCGGGGATTAGAGTACCCGCTTACGCAACAGAGCGCGTAAGCGGGTGAATGAACATAATATTTTCGGTCGTCGCGCTTCTTGCTCCTTGTACTGAACTACGCGTTTCGCTTGAACCTGAGTTGAAAGCTGTGGCTCGTCCATGACCAGTCGTCTGTTACGCTCGGCTTCACGTTTTGCTGCAAGTTGGTCATCACGTTGTTCCTGATTCATAGCCGAAGTTCTAGGAAGCGTGAATTCACGCTTTGCTCGGAAAGTCTGCTCACGCTGAGCATTACGTTTCGCAGAGTCCAGAAATCGTTTTGTTTGGCACGAGGCTCCTCTCCAGCCCCTTTCTCTTTGTATCTCGGGTTTCAGTTTAGGTCTCGTCTGCGGGAGGCATGTAGTGCTTACGCATCACAGTGCATAAACCGGCTGCTTATTTCACAAGGAAGAGAAAGAGAAACAGAGAGAGAGAGAGAGATATGTCTTTTTTTTTTATCAAGTAAAGACACTGGATCAGAAGAAAGCTTTGCTTAAAAATGGCTAAATACAAAAAAAACTTTGAAATTTAATAAGAAAAAGTAATAGCACTTGAAATCAAAACATTCTGGTACAATGGTAAATACAGTAAATGAATTCGAAGTTAGTGCTCACGGGGTATTTCTTCAGTTCTTTCAGTGAGGTAATGTCAAATACCGAGCACAGTACCCCCAGGTACATTCATCGTTTCTGGTCGAACAAAGCAGCACTCCAGAAGGTGGAAGGCGGCGGAATATGCGAGATTAAAAAAAAAAGCTTGGAAATCGTTCTGCAAATGCCAACCACAAATGTCTGAAAAAATACAGAAACAACGTGAAAGCAGATCGGGTATTTTAAGACCTTTAAGCCGCAGTCACGCAGCAGCACGCAAAAGACACGGTGTTTGAGGCAAACATGATGGCATGTGCGGACGCGCCTCTTGCATGTCCGAACAACGTTTGCTTCACACAAGCTACGGAAATGCCTGCAGACACTTTTTCTATGACCAGTGTGACCGCCATAGTTAAATACCTCAGGCGGTGTCTGCAGAGTGCAATTGTACGATGTGTTAGCAGTCTGACTGCGACTTTAAAAATATCGGGGCTGCTTGAAAGATGCGTATAACACACAGTGCTTGTCAATATTCCTTTCAGTGGCTTTCTACTGCCAGCAATACAAACCGTCACCAAACTTGATTACGCCGTGCCCAAGTGACACTGTAAGCGAGCGCATGAGACATACGAATTGGGACACAAGCCGGCATAAAATCTCACGTGTTATAGACTACGCAAAACACGGTTCGTGATTTGACACGATTGTAAGACAGGCGTGTGTTTTGGGACGTAGCGAAGTCAAGATAAATACCTACGTACTTCACGCGATTAACAGGCGCGATTGATGAATACTTGCGAGGAACATAACTGGAACTGGGAAGAAGAAACTCGCAATTCATTAATCAGCAACCAGGTTTTAGGGAGCTTAAACCTAAATTCCTCAAGTATTGATTTAAAATACTGTCACTTTGCATGGTGGTGTTCACTTTTATTTCAACATGCCAGAATTAATTTCGGAAATCTCCGTTATTCGGAGCCATCCAGCCCGCGGAACTTATTTTAATCACCTTCGGGATATTTAGTGGAACCATTGCAAATTAGTTCTGCGCTTATTTTAAGTTACATTTTGCTCGGAAGCTTTAAGGAAGATAAAAGCCATCCCAGTCACATGAGGCTGTTGAACTGCCAACAAAACTGTATTGATAATTTCGGCCTCTTGAAATTTTATAGTGAGTACCGAACGCTCCTTGTGTGTGACGGTCAACACCTAGCGACGCAAAGATGGGCTCGCTTATCGATAATCAAGACAGATTCTACGCGGGCATTTTGGGCTTCTATGAAAATTAGTGAACGCAGGAAGCAACGAACTGTAATAATGCAAGCATATTAAACACGTATTGTGTAACAAACTGGCTAATGGGGATAGCTGGTTTTTGTTCGTTCCGATGAAAGCGCCTCAGTGAAACGGGGACAACGAAGTGCTCTGTGCTGTCTTGTCGTCCTTGTCCACGTTTTTGTGAGGAGCTTTTATCTGAATGAACGTATTACCTAATGTTCACATTAATTGAAGAGCGTGTTGGTAACAATGACTGGCAACAGAAAGAATAAAACAAACTCCGGACAAGAGACAACGAACATTTCTTTCAACTGGCAACAGCATAAATGAGCCCAAAAGCACTTCCCGCATTTTAGAACCGTCAAAAAAAAAAGAGAAAGGGTGTGAAGGAAGTATCTGCGCGTTCGTGACCTATTGAGCCAAACAACGGCAGCGCGGCGGATGTAACCGGAGACGCCGGGAGGGAAGGCCCAGGCGGCCGGCAACGGAGACTCACGGGACGCCTGGAAGCAACAGACTGTGCGCGGCCAGACAGAAAAAGAGAGATAAAAGAAAGTGTAAAGAGTTGTGAAGTAGAGAATAATATAAAATGTGAAGTAACAGTGAGCAGAAAAAGTTTGATATGGTGGGAGCGTTTACAATCTACGCTAATTCCGGAGTCAAGTAGGTTATCTCTTCTTTGGAGAGAAAAAGGGAAGGGGCGGACACATTGTTCTCAACAGTGTTCATGGTGAATGACTCGATGATTTCCCTACCAAATCTGTTATGATGCCCTCCAAGAACTTTTGTGTTCCTGAAACAGGGAACGCAGTCAGTGCATGTGCGGGCATGAACCACTGTGGGGTGAAAGGAATCAGCTGACGAACGGGAAACCTCTAAATTATGCTCCCTGTGTCTGTGGTTAATGCATCTTCCTGTTTGCCCTATATACTGTCTCCCGCAAGACAAAGGAATGGAATAAACTTTTTCCTCCTCGCACGGGACGAACTTGCCAACGTGCTTAACATTGCACTCCCGCGGTTTTTCCTGATTGTTGACTCGTTGACAGAGCTGCTTAAGCCGCATTCTACAAGGAAAAACTACATTTGTGTTGAAGCGGGAAGCAAGAGCCCTCAAACGGTGCGATGAATTGTGCGTGTATGGGATCACGGCAAATCGCTCCGGCCTTTTGTTCTTGGTTGCTACACAAGGACGATTAACGCCAAGAATGAACTTCTTCAAGGTCCTCCGGATACCCCGCGTTGAGAAGCCTAAGATACTGAAACTGAAAACTTGTTTCAAAAAGTGTGGGCATGACTTTGAAAAAGACGACGAAAAGAGGGTTTTTACGATACCGTGTTTAACTGATTTAGAATGATTGCTAGAGAAAAGAAGGAAAGGCTTTTTTGTCCTCTGCTGGTAGGACCAGCAGAGACCTGAAGAGGAAAGGTGGAGGCGGAGCTCTAAATACTGTAGACCCTCATGTGAAGGATCCTCTTTGGTAAAACTGAGTCCAGACGAGTTAGACGTGAAAGCATCCACGATTTCCTCGGGCGATTCAGATTTTGGGTAAATGACAAGGTAATCATCAACAAATCTGAAGACCTGGCAACCAGTTGAGGTGTTGTCCAGCTGACACGGTATCGTAAAAACCCTCTTTTCGTCGTCTTTTTCAAAGTCATGCCCACACATTTTGGAAACAAGTTTTCAGTTTCAGTATCTTAGGCTTGTCAACGCGGGGTATCCGGAGGACCTTTTGCGGAACACCTTGAAGAAGTTCATTCTTGGCGTTAATCGTCCTTGTGTAGCAACCAAGAACAAAAGGCCGGAGCGATTTGCCGTGATCCCATACACGCACAATTCATCGCACCGTTTGAGGGCTCTTGCTTCCCGCTTCAACACAAATGTAGTTTTTTCTTGTAGAATGCGGCTTAAGCAGCTCTGTCAACGAGTCAACAATCAGGAAAAACCGCGGGAGTGCAATGTTAAGCACGTTGGCAAGTTCGTCCCGTGCGAGGAGGAAAAAGTTTATTCCATTCCTTTGTCTTGCGGGAGACAGTATATAGGGCAAACAGGAAGATGCATTAACCACAGACTCAGGGAGCATAATTTAGAGGTTTCCCGTTCGTCAGCTGATTCCTTTCACCCCATAGTGGTTCATGCCTGCACATGCACTGACTGCGTTCCCTGTTTCAGGAACACAAAAGTTCTTGGAGGGCATCATAACAGATTTGGTAGGAAAATCATCGAGTCATTCACCATGAACACTGTGGAGAACAATGTGTCCGCCCCTTCCCTTTTTCTCTCCAAAGAAGAGATAACCTACTTGACTCCGGAATTAGCGTAGATTGTAAACGCTCCCACCATATCAAACTTTTTCTGCTCACTGTTACTTCACATTTTATATTATTCTCTACTTCACAACTCTTTACACTTTCTTTTATCTCTCTTTTTCTGTCTGGCCGCGCACAGTCTGTTGCTTCCAGGCGTCCCGTGAGTCTCCGTTGCCGGCCGCCTGGGCCTTCCCTCCCGGCGTCTCCGGTTACATCCGCCGCGCTGCCGTTGTTTGGCTCAATAGGTCACGAACGCGCACATACTTCCTTCACACCCTTTCTCTTTTTTTTTTTTTTGACGGTTCTAAAATGCGGGAAGTGCTTTTGGGCTCATTTATGCTGTTGCCAGTTGAAAGAAATGTTCGTTGTCTCTTGTCCGGAGTTTGTTTTATTCTTTCTGTTGCCAGTTACCTAATATGTCGCCTAATTATTTCGTGACTTGGTGTCCGAGTGCTTGTTATTGTTTGCTTCACAAACCCAAGTCTAATATACGCTCAATTCACCATTCTGCTTTAACGTCCCCGTCCCAATCTTCTCTGCCCAGCATTCTGCAGTCGGCATGACTGAGCCAGATGTCATCAGCCTCCCGCGTTCCTCGTTCAACGGACGTCATCGGCATAGCTTCCGGCACCAGCGCCTCATGACGTGACGTCACCCAGCCACCCGCTCCCTTTGCCACCGAAACCATCATGGCTGCCATGATGGCGGACGTACTCCAGGTATTAAGATTGTAATTTTGAATTTTGAATTGAATTGAAGACTTTGTTATTCCAGGTTATTCCAAACACTTGCCCTTGAGAAACTTGACACAACGTTATATTTGTATTGGCAGAACCGGATCATGATAAGCACTTTTCTGCAAGTTGGCGGGTGAAACTAAAGCATGTTTTCATTTAGCTATGTTAGAAGCATGCCAAAGAGAACTAATGCGAGAGTACGCATGAACTGGTTTAAGACAGATTAGTAACCCAGGAGACATGCACCCGTCAATACTCCAGACACAGCAAAACTTTCATTCAGCCAAGACATTCTTAAGAACGCCCACAACCTAGCAGAAGTACACGCCGAACATTAAACACAACAAAAATCCACGACACCATTAGCCGCTACCAACAAATGAAACTAAATATTTATTGAAATAAACCAAATTATCATCATATCAACACGTGTCCAAACAGCCTATCTCTTTTTCGTGCAAGTAAGGGGAAGTTTGGCTTCCTCAGTTGTTTTCCCCCTGGTCATTTATTTTATATGATTTTAATGATCTTCGCTGTTTTGCGCGCAGTTTCATATATTGCTGAAATATGAACCAGCTCCCTAACATTGACACTCTAATTCAACAAAGGAAAACCTTGATAATGAAGGACTCCAAGACAGTTGCACAGCCCACCAACCAAACAGAAACAACTTAACGGCCACGGCTACCAGACAGAAAGGAAAAGGGTAACAACACCTGCGAACTTCGGGAAGGAAAACAACACCAACGACCTCCCCCAACATTAAAAAATCATATTCCTGAAACGTTCTAACATGTTCGTTCAGAGGCAGATATGTGTTGCTATGCGTATGTTTCCCTTCGAATCCGACCTATACCTTTAAATTGCAACTTACTTAGAACTGTTCTCGGTGATGATATATTTTTTTTATCAAAAATCAAAACACACTGTTGTTTGGCGCAGCGACCAGAAAGCAGAGTGCGTCGTCTGCTCGTTGCGCCTATCGGGAGATGACGCCACAAGCAGGGCGTCGCGAACTCGGCCGTCTGCGAACGCTCACAACGTTGAATTTGGGAAGTTTGTTCCTCTCTTTTTATACAGGAAGAGAACAATGTTTCGAAATTTCACGAGTAAAATTGAGCTGTTCAGCGTGCATTCGGGGACTGTTTCAACTTTCTATGTGCAGGCGCCGATGTTTCCGGCCAAGGGACCGGTACATCGCCGCCTGACGCGATTGGTCGGCGGTGCGTAGCTGGCCAATCGCAGCAGACGGCAGTGTCCCGGTCTCCTGGTCCCGCTTGGTCCCTCCCCGTATACAAGGGCAGCTGGTGGTGGCTACTAATTGTTCTCGCCGAGAAAAACAGTTTGGGTGCTGTGAAGTGTAGACTGCGGAAGGCCAACCCAATGGGCGCTGACCCTTGCGAGCCACGTGTAGCCCCTGTGCCCGCCCCGATCCGTCCCCAGGTGTTCCTGCTCTCCCCGCTCTCCACGTTCTCGGTGATGGTGTGGATAGCGGCGCTGGTGCTGCACGCGCTGTCCCCGAGGCTCGAGGCCCGCGGCGCCAAGCCCCGCCTGGTCGCCCGGGAGTCGGACTTCTCCCGGTTCCTGGCCGCGTCCGTGCCGGCCTTCTCGCAAGCCTACGCGCCGCCGCCCTGGGCCAGCCACCCGACCGTCCAGTCCGTCCTGGCGGCCACCGTACTGCGCAGGGCCTCGGACGTGCCCTTCTTCAGGTGAGACATCCCGTCACCCAGTCGCAAAATGGTGAGTCACTGGGCCGCAGACGCATGCGCGGCATCTGATATTTCGCGGAAGAGAGCGACTACGCATGTTCAGAACTCGTTTCACAACCGAGTAGACAAAGATGGCTGCTCACAGAAGGCGATTTCTGGAATGGTCTATACGCTTTTAGTCTATGTCTTGGATGAAAAGGTACTCGACACACGTAAACTGCAAGTAAAGGTTTAATGGGAGAACTTGTGCCCAACAAAATAAAGAACGAGCGCCAAGACAGCAGAAAAGCTGGAGGCGATTTGGCGGCGTAACAGCAAGCGAAAGTGAGTCGGACTCGACAAGGTCCCGCGCAGCTCCTTATCTACTGTGCGTCGGCATCGCGAAATTTCGCCCCAGAAGGTTCGAGCATCGAGCGTTCAGGGTGACACTGATCAGGCACTTTCGAGAACAAGAAACTGGGGCGAAATAATAAAAGTTATGCCCCGAGTAAGATTAAGCGCGAATCTTCTAGAATACCGTAACCGTGTGCTGCTTGCTCGGTCCTGCGCGCGGCAATATTACTAACTGTGGAAATGATCCTGTGGAAAAAAAATATATTGATGAAAGTCCTTGCCAGAAAAGTAAACCATCTTTTTTATACCTCACAAAAAAAAAGAACTACGCATTGCCAGACGCTTAGACTCCACCCAAATTTATTGCCAACGGTTGGGACTTGACGCCAAACTTTCAGCACTTATCATTATGTGATACAAAAGTTATAAGCAGGGAGTGTGCGAACCTTGCTTTGAGTTGCATAGCGCAGTGTCATCGCTAGCTTAAACACTGCAGTGAACGCCGGCATGTAGTGGCTCTCCCTCGCTATGTGAAGGCTAAGTACTGTGCAGCGCTGCACTCCTAGAACTTTTGAGCGATTCTCGAAAATTTTCAATAAGGACGGGACAACAAGGCGCGGAGTCTGTTTAGCTCGTTTAGCGTAGCCTGAGTGAAAAAAACTGCGCTAAAAAACCGGACGGCTGTTGAAGGAGCACCAAGACCAGCGCTGTGTTTTCGTCCTCCTTCTTTTAGTTCCCCTTCTTTTTCGTTCTGTTTTGTTCACTCGAGCTAAAAAAGAGCAGCCAACAGAGTACGCTACGGGGAGGTGAATGCCACCTGCTGCCGAGAACGGGCCCCATTTCTCCAATAAAAATTCCGCCGAATTGTTTATACCTTTCCGTTGGATGACTGCAAGTCCTGAAACTTTTCTAACCGGCTTCGAAACGGCTTCATTTGGGTGTAAGGCCGAGTGTTCGGCGATACCTAGTTCATTTTTGCAATTACAAAAATACGGTTGTCTATTCTTCCTAAACATCCGGTGGCCAATAATGTTCGGTTACATTCGTTACTTGGAGGCCTGTCTCCCGCTTCGCTACTCGCTTCAAACACCTCGCAGGAAGGATGTCTACGCGAATATTTAGTTTCCGTGTATCGTTTCTCTCCCTCCGGCACTCCCTCCGCAACAGAGACGTCGCTACTGCGCGTGTGCGTCGCTCGGCTTGTTGGCAGAGTTCCGGATGTTGTAGTGGCTTGCGCAGAGCGTTCCGGGACGGCAGAAATGATCCCCGAAAAACTCCCTTTGGTCGGCGACAGGTGAAGAGTTCGAGGAAAGCTCCTCCCACCTCGTTTCTCCTGGACAGTGCGAACACTGGAGAAGAGGTCGCCTCCTCTCCAGCGATCGCTCTGCTAAAGCGGAAAGAGGTGGAGGAGCTTGCCCTGAACTGGTAATCTATCGCCGACTTCTCAAACCGTCCGTTAACACAGACAGACGAGCGTTTTTGTCTGTTTGTTTGTTTTCTGAAAAGCTTAGGTTTTGCATGAGAGTGACGGGGTCTAGCCGTTTCTATGCACGAACGCTGATGATAGATCAATCCCTTCACGAAGAAAAATATCCACATAACCATCAACAACAGGGCTACCAAGTTTTAGAGCGCAGCTTTCAGGCGCCCGTTTCCGCGTTTACAGCCAGGTCGCCGTCGGCGTAACCATTCCGCTAAATTTAGAGGGAAACTGAATTGGTGTTGAGGTCACGGGACGTCAAGTTGCCCTATAAATCTAGCGGAAAAACTGAATTTGTTCATGGGTGACGTGACACGAAGTCATGTGACATCATTTTCCCCGCTAAATTTAGCGGGGAAACTGAATTGGTGTTGAGGTCACGTGGCGTCAATTTTTCAACTAAATTTAGCGGGGAAACTGTGGGAGGAGGGGACGGTACGGAGGAGTTGGAGGGGAGCGTACAGAGGAGAAGAGGAGGAGTGGAGGAGAAAAGGAGGAGGAGGAAAAGAGGAGGAGGAAGCGGGGAGAAAGAGGAGGAGCAGAGGAGAAGGGGAGGGGAGGAGGGGAGGGGACGAAGGACGAGGAGGAGGAACATACCCTCCTTTCTGTAACCTCCCCTCCTCCTCCTCAAGAGCTGCGCTCTAATGTCGCATTACGGAGATTTTTGAACGTCTTTCATGCTTAGAGCGCAGCTGTTATGCGCCCGTTTCCTGCCTGAGCGGCGTCGCCGTCGCCGTCGGCGTAACCGCGCGTTGCATTATGGGACGTTTCCCATAATGAAGTCGCGAGAGCTAAAATTTCCCGCTGAGATTTGGCGGGAAATTTCCCCGCTAAATATAGCTGAAAAATGTTACCCTCCTGACGTCACACGTGACTTCCCGTGTGACGCCACTCAACCCGGGAAAATGTTTCCACTAAATTTAGTGTGAAAATTTTTCCGCTAAATTTGGCGGAGAAATGTTTTCGGGTTGAGTGGCGTCACGTGTGACGTCACACGTTACGTCACGTGGTACGTCACGAGGGTAATATTTTCCCGCTAAAAATAGTCGAAGACTTTTTCCGCTAAATTTAGCTAAAACATTTCCACGCTAAAATTAGCGAAAAGAGTTTCCCGCTAATTTAGCCGGAAGATATAACTCTCGTGACGTCACACGTGACGTCACATGTGACCTCCATTCCCTCCTCCTCCTCCCCAAGAGCTGCGCTATAATTCGGCATTGCAGAGAAAGGTAAACGTCTTTCATTTGTTTTTTTTCTAACCCAGGTTAGTTGGTTTCACCATTTATTAAACGGGAATATTTAATAGGGTTAGGCATTTATAGTAGCTCTTTTTTTCCTCGCAACAAGTTTTGCCTATACACAAGAGCGAGAATGTTCTTAAGGCTCTGTAAACTAGGTTCCCGTTCGCCCGGAACTTTTTTCTTGTTTGGTTCGATTGCTTTCTCGCAGATGTTCGTTTCTGCGGTGTTTGTACACGGAATACAGCAGCCCATGTGCGTTAGGGGTGAGCCATACAATGTCAACACAATCGAGAGCTCTATGTTTGAGCAGGAGAGGCGGTGGCCGTGTTTACGATGTGCCATGGCTTGGGTAATTTACTCGATTAGCGAATCACTTACGCGCTGGCCATTATCCTTACAAGGGAAGGCGATATTTATAAAGGGTGTTTGTTCAGATAAGGGCGGTCATGTTAGCTTGTCATGCCTATTTTTTGTTTTCAATCAAATTTTTATATGAAGTAGCGAAACTTGTCCACACAACAGAACAGACCTTACTTTTGCAAGATACTTTCGTATTCGTGAGAAAAATCGCATTCGAGAGAAGGTTGAAAAGCGATTTTCCCAACTGCGCGATGACGCAACTTTGAAGGCCCGAGGAATAAAGAATACAGCTTTATACACCGTCAAAGTTTTTACGTTTAATGCATGCAAACTTTACTGTCCGAATTAGTTAAAGGTAACTTATATGAGCACATATTTCAAGCGAAATAAAATGCCAAACTTGGCTTCTGGAGCAAATCTTACATTAGGAGGCATTTTTTGACGAATTTTTAAGTGGCTTTAAATTTACATTCTAAAGCTGAAACTTTTTGTGTTGAGGTGTCCTTCTTTTCGAACTTTTAACAAAATAATTAGCGTTCTAGTGTTGAAAGTGTTTTCTGCATTGCGACCGAAATTTTCGTCAAGATCGAAAAAGTCAAACATTTTGCACTTTTTGTGCGACAATTAAAACAAATAGTCATTCTCGATTTCCTTTGAATTTTTCCCGACGAGCCCTTGATGACCGGTAATTACAAATATGCAAAAACATGTTGCATCATTTTGTTTTAAAACAACAAAATAAATGTATGACCAGGTTGTAGTCGCATCAATTGCAGCTGGAGCGTTTCTGTCTCAATGACTAGTGGTACACGAGCAACGCATGCATACAGTTACCGTACTTCGTCATATTAATGCCGAGGCACCACGAAGCACTCTAAAAATAACACGTGAACTTCTTTTCAGCGCTGATGTGGCTGATATTGTCAATGAATTCTCAACTTTACGGCGCGTCCGATCTTATTAGGGTGTTATACTTGGCTCGTTAGATGCTCATCGTGCTACATTTTCAGATTAGTACTTTAATATGAGTACTTGGCTGACCAAATAATTTGATTCGTCGTATTAGGCGCCGCTGGGAGCCGAGCGATTTTACGGAAGGTTTTGGCCCGACCAATGGAGGGCGTGGTGTAGACTGAAGGTTAAGCCAGCGGTATATTATGGCGGTGTAACGCAGGACGTGGCTGGACTCTCAAGCCGGAGCACATAATTGAAGACAGCGCTGGAGGGAAAACAGGTGCTGCTTGATGCAGACTTGCCGACAAAATGAGTGGCATTCACCCCCCCCCCCCCTACCCCTTTCACCGCCCCCTACGCGACAGAAACGAGAAAAGAGGGCCGAAGGTTACATCCGCGCGCGCAGAAGGCGATCGTATCTTCACCGACTCGCGGCGAAGCGTACGCACTGACACCGGCGGCGTCCCCCTGCGCGGTGTAAACATAACCGGCTGGGTGTGTGCGAGATGGTAAACAAACACCAGAGTGATTCCCCTGTGCTGGTGGCCCAACAGCTCCTCCTCACGGAAGAGACAAATACGGAGAAAGGAGG
>JAZHYW010027311.1:0-16307 GCA_037355805.1 Ixodes ricinus | reverse complement strand
TTTGATCTATTTTCAACAGGCCAGTGACTCGGGCGGACTGGGACGCCCGGCACTGGGCGTCCCATTGAGTTCCTAGAATGCTGCCAGCACGAATGCCTAGCGTAGTAACAGTAATACGGTAAGATACCAGCAAGACCCCAGACTAGCGGCCTCAAGCCATACAGTTCCCGGTCTTGTTTTCTCCCAGCGAGTTCCCGCGGTGCAGCCAGCACAAATTCCCGCCACAGTACCAGCAGTGCCGCAAGACACCAGCAAGAACCCAGGCTAGCGGGATAAAACCGTACAGTTCCCGGTCTTGTTTTACGGGCTAACATTTGATCCTGTGTGCAATTCACACCAGAACAGAAATGATTTAGTTCAAAACAAATGTAGTTTTGACAAATAATGTGTGTAAAGAAATATTTTGCACTGTGCATGACAGTTGATTTTTGCCAGAGGTTTACGCCTTTTTGGTAAAGCAGCTGTCCCATCCATCTGTCACTCATACATGGGTAGTAAATGAAACATGCAAAATTGTTACCGTAATTGTTTATTGTCAGTTGCAATGATACTACAGCTCGGCTGGTAATCATGGGCTTGTCGCCAGAGGAGAGCGCTGGATAAAAGGGGCTGCATATCATGGGCCTAGGATATTTTGTTCACACTTCTCGTGGAGCTTGTGATGCAAGTCGACCATGCACCCGTGAAGGTGAGTCCTTCATTACAGCACTTGTAAAGAGAATCGACACCACGGTAGAATGACAGGGTAAATCAATACTAGCTGCACGTACACTCTAAAAAAAGGGTGTCATAGGGTACACCCATAGGGGTGTAAGTGCTTGTCACATATACTACACCCTTTGGGGAACACTTGCACACTTTGAATATGGGAGTACGTGTACACCCGTTGGTGTGGTGCACATGTACACCTTTTTCTACAGAAATCTCACACTAAGGGAACACAGGTGCACCCCATTCAATGGTGTACGGCTACACCTCTTTGTACACCCAACGAAATGAAAGGAAACACAGATGCACCCCGTTCGTAGGTGTACCATTGCACCTCTCCATAAACCCGCCTCACTCAAAGGGAACACAGATGCACCCCACTCGATAGTGTACTCATTACTCCCCTTTCTACACCTACTGCTCTCAAAGGGAACACAGGAGCACCCCGTTCAATAGTATACTGTTGCACCTCTTTCTACACCCACTGAATTCGAAGAGAACACAGATGCACCCGATTCAAAGGTGCATGGTCAGACCACTTTATGCACCCGCTTCATAACTAACATCACAAACCTATTTAAGACATCAAGAAAACCCTTAAAAAATGTATACGCCCCGGTGATAACAAAAAGGCAGGTAAACGGACACACAGGATTGTTTTCAAATCTCATAGAAGTTTATTAGACAGCTTATTCCGTAAACAAGTACAAACTTGCAAGCAATCCGTGATATGTGAAGAGGTACGAAGAAGCTGTTACACAACTGAGAAGATTACTAAGCAAACAAGAAACGGAAGTGAGCCTTAGGCAGTGTCTATTCTCCAAGCAGCCGGCAGAATTATTTCCACGAAACTCCACCCGCAGTCGCCATTCAATCATCGAATGACGTTTCATCGACGGCTGTACCCGCGAAGTGACGGGTACGGGGGGGGGGGTACAGGTTGCTTAACATTTTTGCAATGAGCCGCCGCAGACGCCGGGACGAAGCGGCGTGAACGGGTGGGCTGAGTCGGTGAGCACGCGCCTCAGAGGTACGCGCGCGACAAAATGTCCCCACAGCGTGCATTTCGCGTAACGAGTGACGATGAAACGTCAGTGACGATGAAACGTGTCTACAGAACGTGTATCAACGAAAACGTGTTTTCACAGAACGCCAGGAGATTAAGAAAGTCAGTATTCTACATGCAGTTGTCACATGATTGTAGTCAGCTAGTGGCAGGCGACTGCCGATAGAATTTCGGGAAAATTATTCTCCCGGCTGCTAGAAAATAGACACTGCCTAATTCAAAGGTTATCCGGAACGGAACGGTCAATTGTTGCAAAGGAGTAGGTTGCAGGGCACTTACGATGAAAATACCGGACTCGAAACATGAAATCCGAAATATATGTCGACACGGGCACTGCAGCACAACACAAACACAAAAAACGAAACGATAGGGGTCCGTGAAGATTCAACACGATGTGGCAGAAGCAGTAATTTGCCGAATTGAACACAAAACGCATCACATGAATTTCTTGGGCTTTCTTGAAGAAATCGCTTCTTGCCGATATACGCGTAGGACTTTTCAAACACTGGAAATCTTGGTACACTCGAATACGTTGTCGCGGACGAAACCTACGGCAGCCCCGCTGGTCGCAGCACAGCACACAAGAAACTAGGCCGAGAATCAGACATTCCGAGGTCGGGAAAAGCTACTACGTCATCCGTGAAACCTCTACCACATGATCACGCTCCTACCGTCACCCGCGCCCAGACAGCGGAGTCGAGGGATGAAAAACCTCCGGTTCATTGGTCCGGCAACTGCGCACCTTCTTCCATGCTTTCAGCTTAGAGGGAGAAAGAAAGAGAAAATAGCAACACCTTCAAGGCCAAAAGGGGGCGCGCTCGCAAAGGCTTATCTTCAGGGGCAACCCAACAATGAACACAACGAAAGGATTTGTCACTTATATGCTCTTGAAAGTTCGACCAAAAGTTAATAGTGCAGTGGATGCTACCCGTGGCCTTGGCCTTCAGGCAGGTGCCGTGCTCAGCCTTATCTCTAGCTTAGAGACTATAGTAACGTGATCCTACCCGGAGACCCGATTGGCCTAAAAGAAGCATAGCGTCTACTCTACTGTCAATACCGAATGTACAGGATAGCTCCATACTTCCTAAGAAACTGCCCAACCCAAAAAGTGACCCCCAAGAGGGAATCCAAGCACAAGCTGATCGGGTCCCGTGGCTAGCCTGGGGGTGCACTTATACACCTAGAGGTTTTTAAGGGAGAGGAGGATGCTCATTGTCGGTGTGCAAGTGCACTGGTTGGGTAACGCAGGGTGCATCTTTCAGGAAAAGGGTGCATGTGCGCCCGATGCACCCAACTACACCCTTTTTTTCTTAGAGTGTAACTGCGGTGATGGGGCATGAGACAAGAAGCCCATGTAAAACGGAACCTTTTTTGTAGCTAATGCACTAATTGTCTTTATTTTATTTTCAATCTGGAAACTATATCACAACAAAAATGATTTTGTGAAAATGATCTATTTTAGTTCAAAAGAGCATGTAGAGAGACGGGCGAGCTTGGCGGAGTAGTCGGCGGATAGTTTAACATTGTCGTTCGTCAGGATAGGTGCGCAGTCCCTGATATTCACATCCAGCATTTTTAAGTAAATATAGCGATTCCTTAGTCTTACTGAGACAATGACACATCACATCCTTGACATATACAACTCACAGTGATGGAAGCAGCATTTGAACCTTTTGAAGCAGGTTCTGAAGCATTCAAAATATTGGCAAAGGAGCAGCCGCTGACGCTTTTAGAGCAAATGCAAATTAAAAAAAATAGTGATTGCATATCTAAATGAGTTTTTTTTGTGATAATGATTGCTGGTTCCTGTTTGATACTGGAGCATATTACTTATCACATTTTGTGCTAAAAATAAATAGGATGCAAATAGAACAGATAGCCTCTTTTTTTTTAAAATAGGGCTCTGGTCAGAGCGGGGTCCATTTAAAACGGGTACTAAAAATGGTTGAAAAATAAGTCGTAGCCCAACACTTCAGTTGAGATAAATCCGCCCTCCCATCTCAGTTCTACACCCGGTACGTTAATTGGCCTGTAAATATAATTTCTGCAAAATGCCACCAAAAACCAGCATATCCGCTACACCAATAAAAAAGCGTCCCCCAAGTTTTATGAACCTGCCAAACTCAAAACACTAATATCATAAGCTACAAAAACAACCACTGCTAAATATTATGAAAGCCTACAGCTATGCTTTAAATGTGACACTGCTGTTCAGCGGCGTTGGAACTGGTGTTAAATCAAAGTTCGCTGCTCGTTCATTCGACGGCTGCACAAGAACTACCATATTTATTCAAAAATAAAGACCCGTGTTTTTTTAAAATGTCTTTTTAGTTTTTTTTTAATTATTATTAGAGATTAATATGTAATGAAGAAAAAGAGCGTCGATCTGTAATAATCCTGAGAATTAATTCCGTGCCTATTGAGCTCGCCTTCCAACAGGTCAGCCGCTGCTCCTAGTACTCAGCTGCCTAGCGGTGAAGCCCGATGCATGCACGCTCATGTGCGGTGAGATGTAGTAAAAGTTAACGGAAGCGGCGCAAGTGCCACAGTACTCTGCAGTGACGGCACGAAGGCATGTGGCAGACATGATCATCGCATGATTTCACCAGGATCACAAAATCCTGGTTCTGTCTTATCACAGTATACCGCCATCCCACTTTTTTGCAAAGCTTTCTCGAGACTTTTAGTTCCTGACCTCGCAGACATCGTCTGGTAATGTAGACGATGTCGACGACCAACTGGCCAGAGTGATTCATGAACAATCCCTATACTTCATTTCGCCTGAAGTCGAGGCTACATCCGACTCTATGAGCCAATGGGACCAATTAAACAGCATAAAAGCGCGACATCATGGCATTCATCTTTTTCATCGGCTAAACCAATCGGGCGGAGGTGAATGCCCCATGTCTCGCGCTTTTAGTATGTGTGCTCGATGATATGCGTTCGATCTTTCGATTGTGCTCAGACCTAAGATAAAACAAATTATATGTCAAGTAGAGACGTCGAGAAATATATTCATATTATTTTTGTTCCTTCTACATCCTAATTATTAGGGCCGACCAATAATAAATTATTTTTATATTTTGCTTTAAGCCCATCCTGGCGCATTTATGGCGCAAGTTTGACCGAAAATGACGCTTTGGCACGAGATGTAACATGCTTTCGTTCATGGCGCAATTTGGCGCAAATGGGGCAGCACTTCCATCACTGAGCTTATTGTTGTAGACATACTAATGAGATTGGGTAGACACAGGTAAACATGTAATGTATTGCGCAGTATGACCCCCGTGCTCCCACATAATGGCAACTTGACGACTAAAACTCATCTGCAGACTTCATAAAATATAAATTAGCGACTTACACACAAACTAGTGTATATTAGCAACCTCTACCATCAAACTCACATTGCGTGTTTACCCTCGGCATGCCCCATAGCCCTTGAAAAGGCCCGCAAGCCTCACTTTAAGCATATGACGTCACATGACAAGAAATATTCTCTCGTGATCATCATTAAGATGTCTATAGACGAGTACAGTGGTTGGTAGATGCAGGTTAGTATGCATGGGACATCTATTTTCGAAGTAATATTGTTCATATGGTAAATTTGCTTCGCAGACCTATCACATGTTGAGGCAAGGTTCTGAATACAATGTAAAAAAGAAATGAGGAGTGCGTTCCGGATTTAGTGTTGCACAAGGGAAGTGGCAACTGGCGTCATCCTTTGAGAATTTATTGGAGTGGATCTGGGTGTATTAATGTCTAGCCCCCGACAATACTGCCAGGAGCACATGTTTCAAAACCTTTCAGAAAGAGCTAGAGGAAGTTTGAGTAATAATTTCCGTATTACGATCAGCAGCTGTTCATACTGAGAATTTACAGAAGCAATGTCGGCCATCCCTTTGCCTGAAATATATATGCGTCAGTCGCCCCCTATCAGAAAAAGTTTTATCTGAGCGCTTCTTACGGCCCGCTTCACTAAGCTACTGAGCGAAAAAGCCCTCAGACATGCGCATAACGCTCAGCCGGCAGAAGCCATAGAGGTGCAGGAATTGCCTGCTCCATCGTCATCTGCGCTGCGATTGATCGTTGCAGACTGAGCGTTGTGCGCATGCAGGTACTTTCTGCTGAGCGGAGCGAGCCGTAAAAATGCTCAGCTAGAACTATCGCATGTTTATGTCGCCGCCACAACTGTAAAGCGTGCAGTCTCTACTTTCTCGCTTGCACAATACAGCAAAATTGCACTGCATACTGCTTTAGAAACTTGCTGGCATCTTTCACACTCACTCTATGCAGACAGCTAGGATTGTCATTAAACGAGGAAAAAAGTGTGAACACAAAACAAGCACGCCAAAACAAAACATCAATGGAACTACACAATACTGTACTAAAGTGGCCAATTGGGCGTGTTTTATACCGCAGAGCCACTGCGTGTACACAACTCAACTAGCTCTACACATACCGTTCAGCACACCACAGCTAGGCTGAATCGGATGAGTGTCACATTTGCCGAGCTTGAAGTACAGTCGTTATCTCCATGAGGGTGAACAAGCGATCGTCGACTGCTCAGTGCTGGGAGCATCATGCAGCAGCTAACTTCTCCTTTTCGAATGCCATGCGAACCAAGCTTGATAAGTCGTCTGATGGGAGAGAAGGTCACCACGGAGAGCACTGAGCAGTTGATAATCACATGCTTACCTTCAGATGGATCAAGTCTCTCTCTGGCCGAAGTAGACAGTGTGTGTGCAGCAGAAACGTTTGTATTGAAATCTTAAGAGGATGGAAGATCAGGACAGGCTTGGTAAGGTTTACATCGCAAGTATGCCCATGCAAATTTCACTTTCAAAAATATAAAAATGCCTTTGAAATTGTCACCCAGGACAAGCTGCTATGACACAGTCGTATATATAAGGCAGCTTACCATCAACAACCTTTGCAGACTGCCATGGACCTGAACCTCGGCTCAGCTGGTGATGCAGGAACAAATTGGCCTAGTCGATGCTAGCTTGTTCAGCGAGGGCTGCATTGAGTATAAAGGTGAAAAATGTGTTGTAGATTATGGGAAACAAAGAAACAAAAGCAATCCTAGCATGCACAGTTCGCTAGAGGCACTGACAGATAAAACTCAGAGCTGGGTCAATTATGTTAACGCAGTATACTTCAAACGCGTACCACGAATGCTGGCAACATATTTGCTGCCTTCAATCTAGATAGGCTTGTAAAGTTACAAGCCAAATGACAAATAACTTAAATCCTGAAATATATTTCGATCGAACTACGAAAACCGAAGACAAGCTCTGCAAATATGGTGCTGTCGAGTACACCATAGACGCGTTGAATCGCAATTCAGCCCCCCCCCCCCTCACAAAGATTAAAGCAAAACAAGTAGTCTGCCGAGCCACTACAATAGAAACGATGGCATTGTGATCTCATAGAGATCGGAGTTCAGAGCCGGTGTGGCAGGGTTCGGCCCGACAAACATGCCAATGTCAATATTCATTTTCGCAACATTAAAATGTCTCTGAAAGTGCGACCAGCTACGGGGTGTATTCACGGAAGTCTTGAGAGTGTTGAATTGTAGGTGCAGCACCCTGGTTGTGTTTATGCGCGATATATGACCAAATACCACAGAGACCAATACTGCAAACTTCTCCGAAAACCAATGGGCGCGGTGGCGAATGGCGAGAGTGGCGCTGTTCACCACCCTCCCCGTTCGTTCGCGTTTGTGTTGCTACATCAAGCGCACCAATGGTAAGGCTTCAGCCATTATTGGGAACACTAAATAAACAAATATGAAATACAAATATGACACGCACAGCAATACTGGAGGCAAGTAGTGACGCACTTCTGTTGGGGTTGTGTGGATATTTATACAGCGTGTAGTTGGTCAGCCATTTCAAAGTTGCAACAAGTCACTCGCGGTAGATGAGCAATTTAGCCAGTGCAGTACAACCGCTAACCTGGTGTCCTTAACATGCACCACGCAGTAGTGATACACAACCGCACGCCGGTACGATGCTCATCCAGATCTAAATGGGCCGGGGTGGGGATTGAGCCCAGAATCCCTTGGTTCTCCAGCGCGATCTTTCGCTCCACGTGCTCCAAGCTGGTGTGCGCTAGCCCACTCGGCCACCGATCCCCCAATGCGAAATTCCCCTACAGGCTTTTATTCCAACGCGAGTGGAATGGGAATTGCTAAAGACCAGCCTGTAAACACAGTCTGCTTTAAAACCAAACCTAGCAGCAATAAGTTGCTATTATATTGCTCAATATATAGAGCACCTTACCATCAACAGCCTTGGCAGTCTTCCATGAAGTCTGGATTTCACCAGAGGAGACTGTGATCCTGTGTCGTCTCAGGACACTCACATTGGGATGGCGAAAGCGAATGCCAACTTCTACTTGGCAAGGGCTGCAGTAAGTATAAATATGAAAAGACAGAGTAGAATAGACGATAAAAAATATCATGGACCAACTTAAAAAAAATGCACAAAACGACGAGGACAAAAGGACAGGATCACGTAGGACGCAGAGTGGTGCACACTCGCAACTCGATCTATTGAACTCAAAAGAAAGGAGAAGGAGAATCAGTGAAATCAGAAAGGCTGTGCTTGGAGAGCGTGAGCTTCAGGAACCAGAGAGCGAGGCAAAGATGTCAGATAGATTGTTTTACAGACACTCCGAAATTAACAACAGCATTTCCTTGTAGTAAGATGGTGAGTTCATTCCGATTGAAAATCTTGAAAAATAGCACACAAAAAAGCAAGGAATAAAGGAGTGGAATACAGATCCACATACGAGTGCAGTATGCAAACTTTCATAAATAAGAGAAGAAAAACAATAAAGAATGTGGTAGGAGCTTTAGCAAAAGTTCAAACAGGTCCAAGTAGAACGTGCTAATTCACCATATGCATAAGACTGTAAAAACAATTTTCTTGGCAGCTCAGTTAACAGACAGATGTGCGGAGACATTGGTCGCTCATACAACGAATAATAATAGCCTAAAATAATCCTCTTGTATGTTTTTCATAGTGTCTGCTAATCATTCAGGTTCTTTCTAAGGATGACATACACGAGCAGTGTGAACAGTGCACAAGTAGGTGACAATCCATCGTAGATTTAGAAAGAGAATGAGCTGTCTTTATGTATTAGCTATCCATGTGTTACCTTAACTGACAAGGAAATTATGTTGTTAAAATCTGCTTTTGCTAACGGGCAAATCCGTGTGTTTCACTTGGGCCTGTCGTTGAGCTTCTTCCGCACTCTTTATTTATTCCGTCTCTTATTTTTACGAGTTGAGTTTGCACTTGCATGTGGTCTACGTGTTACTCTCCTTGTCTCCTTAACTTTTAGTGAACTATTTTCAAGATGTTCAATTAGTGCCAGATCACCACCTTACTACAATCATGCAACAACTAAAACAAGGCAGTACCAAACGAAAAAACAGGGATTGGGTGAGGTAAGGTCACGAGTACCCCGCGCGTTGCATTACCGTAAACGTGCAGTCCGGAGGAGGAGGAGGGGGAGGAGGGAGAAGGAGAGGACGAGGAGCAGGAGGGGGATACCCTCCACTTAGTACTTCTGCGTGCAATATTTCTGGTAGATATTCAGTGTTTCTATCTTTATGTTGTCATTTTTGACGGCAGTGCGGACGGACAATTCGCCACTTTGCGCATCGTTCCCCAGCGCATCGTTCCCCGATACATAGGTTGCAATGACGTAATTTGGTCCTCCTTCCTGACGGCCGAACTTCTTCGAGCATCGCCTTTACTGTATATAGTCTACAAACGGAACACGAATGTCGCGAGCGAGCGGAAATGAGTGAGCGCCGTTTTTCTGCATTAACGGCCGGCATCTGCCACCAACAAGGAGGAACGACACTACGTCAATTTCAACCCATGTATAGGAATATTCCCGTTAGCTTGTTCAATTTAGTTCATTTGACACGTGTGCAGTCAAGAGGAGTTCATTATGGACAACCGCACGCGCACATATCTAGGCATAGCTGTGAATCAACAATCACGATGCGAGAGCCGAGTGGCCGAGTCTGCTGCGATTTGGACGCCCGCGTTCAGCCGTCCGTTGACTCGCAGTGTAGAGTGCATCTTCGAGTACCACTTGCTGGACCAAGATGCAGCACGCACCTTTGCCGCCGCGAATCATTTGTCTGAATTCCTGCAAAGCCGTAACATCGTTCGGCCTATCCAGCACTGCGGCGCCTGACAATTGTGTGTGTAGCGGCGCTCGACCTTCCCTGCGCCTGTCGTCCGTTCGCAAGCGCCGGCGGCTCACCGTCGCAGCTTGTATGCGCCTACGAGTTTCAAGGTACCTGCCTGGGGAACAACAGATCTCTGCACCTGAAAAAGGGCGTTTCCAACTGACGAAGGCTTAGCAGATATATTAGGAAGGCATACCATAGGCGCATACAAGCCGCGACGGTGAGCCGTCGGAACTTGCGAACGGCGCAGGGAAGGGCTAGCGCCGCTATGAGCAGTTGTCAGGCGCCTCTGCGTGGGATATGCCGAACACTGTTACGGCTTGGTCAAGCAAGAGCGATACTCGAAGGCACACATATACTGTGCGAGTCAACGGAGCAAACGCGGACGTCCAAACCGCATTGGACTCGGCTCTCGCGTTGTAATTGTTGATTCAGAAGTCTCCCTACACCTATGACATTTTCGCGGGAGTCGAGGAACGGCTACTCTTTCAACTGCAGAGATGTCAAAGAACCAACATAAACAAGCTGTGGATGGTTGAGCGTGTTGGTTATTAATTTACGATAAGGAAAGAGGGACATTTAAGACAAACAGACAAGACAGGAATTCGATCGGGGAACGACGCGCTGGGGAACGACGCCCAAAGCAGCGTTTCGTTTGTTGGCACGGCTGTAGTTTAAAACTTTCCCAACTAGATGCTACCTCCTCTGGCAGGTCATATCTTGATCTCAACACTGAAAAAACAAACATATCTTCCACGCGCAATAGTCCAAACTATTTTACATACCACTAGATGAATTGGCCATCGAATGCATAATGTGTGTCAAACATCTTGAAGCTATGTTGGACTAAAAACTTAATTTAATCTGGCAGGTGTAGCACATTGTGAGCTCATGTTTTAGAGTTCTGAACGCACTTTCATGATTTAGCAAACATTTTTCAAGGGTATTCCTTTTCGCTGTGCTATATAGCGAGGGTTGTTTCAGTTGAAATCGAACACGCGTGTCGGGGTGGGCCTTTCGAATTTTATTTAAAAAATATATGTGATTGCCCCATTCCTGGAAAGAACAATACCGCTTTTCAAGACATTTTAAAAATATTCCGTTTCACAAAAATATTTTGAGTGGAGCAGGGTGAAAATCTGTTTTTTAATCCGTGATTTTTCTACCCAGTTCTGTACGCTGGTATGAATACGGAAAGCATACAAAAGTCAGTAATTTTTTTGCTCTTGTATGTTATTTCGACTATTTTTTAGTTCAAAGAAAACTACTTCTGCATTTTTGTTTATTGAGGTAAAAAATGCCAAACATCGTCTCTTTGACAATCCGGTGACATCTTCAGAGCCTTGTAACTCATGAGTTATTATATTTGTCGCTTACCAAATACTATGCGGGTGTAGTCCTACACATGGGCTATCGACGGGCATAATTTTAGTTTATTTTATTTTCACGGAATTGTTTATACAAAATTTGAAATATCGTCGAAAATGAGATTAACCGATACTTTGAACCCACTTTATCGAAAAAAGCCATTTTTTATTTCATTAATTTTTTTTTAATTATTGCTGCCGATCATATGAATTTCAAATTGCCTGGATGCGATTTCTCAGTTTGTTGTTGTACCTTCCCTAGAAGCGATCAAAATCGCTCCCACTTTCTCGGAACCGCCAAACGCAGTTTCCGCAGGTCGGCTTCACTGCAAACATACACTGCTTATTTTTGTGTTGAAATGTAGCGGGTAAATTTATTTTGATTTTGAACACTCGTCTTGTGTACATATTGCATTTTCTTAATTTTGTAATTATGGCAACTGAGATTCCTTAGTCCGATCGTTAGCGGTGCAGCGGATGTTCGATTATCCGGTGCGTAAAGCCAGGGCACAAAGGGCGGAGAAAACGGAACGAGCTCTTCATGTAGCCAGACCGGGGTCATACATCTGTTTGTGCTGTACACAGCTTGTAAGGCACGTACAGCACGCCCTGCCCCTCGCGCTATAGGCCCATCTCCGTTACACCCAGGAAGCATCCGGCTCGAGCCGCCAATCCATGATGTGTCTTGTCGCGTGCGATGAAATAACCATGTAACTGCCTGTTCTTTATTGTCAGTGTGTATATCAAAAATATGTAATATCACATGCCCCTCTTTAAGCAGGAAATGCAGTTTACAGAAAAAAGTGGTGAAAACAGACTGAGTTTACATGAAGCGAAGACAGTTTTTTACTGAACACAAACACCAATTGGCGATAAATAATCAGTTTTATTTATTAACGCTAATATATTTAGGATGCACTTGTAAAAGAATATGTTGATGTGCTTTAAATTGTCCAGTTCACGAGCAACGCAATATTAAAACTTTTTTTTACAACAGCATCGGCTTGCCTCTGCGGAGAAGGTCGAGCGCGGGGGGCGAGCTGAACTTTATACCGCGCAGCTGTCGGATGCAGCTGAGAAGTTCAACAGCGTGGTAAGTCGAGACGGACAGAACGAAAGCTGGAGCCAAAGCGAATGAGCGGTGATGCCGAGACGGTGGCCTTCTGTTTGAAGGAGCGTGTGCAGTTAAAAATAAAAGTGTTGGGTTTTGTTCAAGACTGATCGATATCTCTGAATGCCAAGAAGCAACGCTGCCCACATGCACAGAAGGCAGCGAAAGCAGTCACTTAATATCTCTGTAGACTTTTAGTTTCTCCACTTTGTCGCACCGAACTTAATGCAAAGACTGTACAGCCTTCGGGAATATGGAAAAGCGATTTGCCGATTTTATTTTAGGTGACTAAGGTAGATATACTATGGCTAGGCACACTTTGCTTTGGTTAGGGAATAAAAAAAGGTTTGTTCTATTTCTTTTATCAAAATAAAGCGCGTCCGGCCAAGGCGGACGTAGCACCGCTGCATAAACAGCATCGGCGAATGTGTCTTCCATAATGCCGGAGACTGTACGTTTCGTGCTGATGTCACCTTAGGTTCCTGGCCTGGCTTCGCGAACTGTGCACCACGCATGTGAGGAGCGTAATCCTGTGCGAGCACCTACTGAGGCCCGTTCTTCTTCTTTGTGCTTTCTGAATATATCGATTTCTTTCTCCGGTAAGTCGAAAAACACAACGCTTCTTGTCATTTTTTTTTTCTAACGAAGTTTCTGACGTTCATATTTAGGAGCCGTCTTTCGAACGAAAATTGTGTTACTCAGGCGGGGTGCTCCAAGCCTTAAAACCTGAGTATAACACAAACAGATATATGACCCCGGTCTGGCTACATGAAGAGCTCATTTCGTTTTCTCCGCCCTTTGTGCCCTGGCTTTACGCACCGGATAATCGAACATCCGCTGCACCGCTAACGATCGGACTAAGGAATGTCAGTTGCCATCATTACAAAATTAAGAAAATACAATATGTAGGCAAGCACGAGTGTTCTCAATGAAAATAAGTTTACCCGCTGCATTTTAACACAAAAATAAGCAGTATAGACTTTGCAGTGAAGCCGACCTGCGGAAACTGCGTTTGGCGGTTCCGAGAAAGTGGGAGCGATTTCGATCGCTTCTAGAGAAGATACAAGAAAAAAAAAGGGGAAATCGCATCAAGCCACTTTAAATTTCATATGATCGGCAGCCATAATAAAATAAATTGAACGAAATAAAAAATGGCCTTTTTCGATTAAGTGGGTTCAATATATCGGTTTATCTCATTTCCGACGATATTTCAAATTTTATATAAAAAATTGCGTGAAAATAAAATAAAATAAACTTATGCCCGCCGATAGCCCATGTGTAGGACTACACCCACATAGTATTTGGTAAGCAACATATATAATAACACACGAGTTACAAGGCTCTGAAGATGCCACCGGATCGTCAAAGAAACGATGTTTGGCATTTTTTACCTCAATAAACAAAAATGCAAAAAATGCTCTTCTTTGAACTAAAAAATAGTCGAAATAGCATACAAGAGCACAAAAAATGACTGTGAGTTTTGTATGCTTTCTGTATTCATACCAGCGTACAGAACTGGGTAGAAAAATCACGGAGTAAAAAACAGATTTTCACCCTGCTCCACTCCAAATTGTTTTGTGAAACGAACTATGTTTTTTTTTTTAATTGAAAAGTGTTTTTTTTTTCAGAAAAGGGGCAATCACATATATTTTTTAAATAAAAATCGAAAGACCCACCCCGACAAGCGTGTTCGATTTCAAATGAAACCACCCAGGAGTATAGTTTTTCCAAAATACGATTTTTGTTCGATGATTTCAAACGACCTTAGTACTACTGCTACCAAAAATGCGAAATGTATACAGAAAACATTTGCTAGAATATATCACTTTAGATGTCGTTCACAGAAGTCATACGTATGCGACAAAGTAATAAGTCATAACACATTACTGACCTTGCTACAACGGAGTGTTTGCGCGACCTTGTGTTTTTGTTCAAATGCGTTCACTCCTGCGATGACGTTAGCTCGCTTGTCTGATCACTCAACCTTCACTTAGCCGGCCCGAAAGTTCCTCACCAACAGACATTCCATGTTGATCATACTGACTTCATGTCGCCGTCAGGTCGAATACAAAATTATGTTAATCATCTTGATTCATTTAACATAGACATTTTAAACCGAGATTTATGCCGATTTAAGGTTTGCCGCATGCATGTAGTTAATGTATAGGGTGTGTTCAGATAAGGACGGTCATGGTAGTGTCATGCCTATTTTTTGTTTTCAATCAGATTTTTATATGAAGTAGCGAAACTTGTCGACACAACAGAACAGACCTTACTTTTGCAAGATACTTCTTTGTATTCGTGAGAAAAATCGCATTCGAGTGAAGGTTGAAAAAGCGATTTTCCCAACTGCGCGATGACGCAACTTTGAAGGCCCGAGGAATAAAGAATACAGCTTTATACATCGTCAAAGTTTTTACGTATAATGCATGCAAACTTTACTGTCCGAATTAGTTAAAGGTAACTTATATGAGCATATATTTCAAGCGAAATAAAATGCCAAACTTGACTTCTGGAGCAAATCTTACATTATGAGGCATGTTTTGACGAATTTTTAAGTGGATTTAAATTTACATTCTAAAGCTGAAACTTTTTGTGTCAAGTGTTTCCTTCTTTTCGAACTTTTAACAAAATAATTAGCGTTCTAGTGTTGAAAGTGTTTTCTGCATTGCGCCCGGAAATTTCGTCAAAATCGAAAAAGTCAAAATTTTGCAATTTTTGTGCGACAATTAAAAAAAATAATCATTCTCGATTTCCTTTAAATTTTACCCGACGAGCCCTTGATGACCGGTAATTACAAATATGCAAAAACATGTTGCATCATTTTGTTTTAAAACAACAAAATAAATGTATGATTAGGTTGTGGTCGCATCAATTGCAGCTGGGGCGTTTCTGTCTCAATGACTAGTGGTACACGAGCAACGCATACAACAGTAACCGTACTTCGTCATATTAATGCCGAGGCACCACGAAGAACTCTAAAAATAACACGTGAACTTCTTTTCAGCGCTGATGTGGCTGATATTGTCAATGAATTCTCAACTTTACGGCGCGTCCGATCCTTATTAGGGTGTTATACTTGGCTGGTTAGATGCTCATCGTGCTACATTTTCAGATTAGTACTTTAATATGAGTACTTGGCTGACCAAATAATTTGATTCGTCGTATTAGGCACTGCTAGGGCCGAGCGATTTTACGGAAGTTTTTGGCCCGACCAATGGAGGGCGTGGTGTGAACCGAAGGTTAAGCCAGCGGTATATTATGGCAGTGTAACGCAAGACGTAGCTGGACTCCAAGCCGGAGCATAATTGAAGACGGCGCTGGAGGAAAACAAGTGCTTCTTGATGCAGACTTGCCGACAAAATAAGTGGCATTCCCCCCCTCCCCTTCCCCCTTTTCACCGCCCCCTACGGCAGAAACGAGAAAGGGAGGCCGAAGGTTACATCCGCGCGCGCGAAGGCGATCGTATCTTTACCGACTCGCGGCGGCGGTACGCGACACCGGCGGCGTCCCCTGCGCGGTGTAAACATAACCAGCTGGGTGTGTGCAGATGGTAAACAAACACCAGAGTGATTCCTGGTGCGGTGGCCCAACAGCTCCTCCTCACGGAAGAACAAATACGGAGAAAGGAGGCAGGGGGAAAGGGGGGGGGGCGCAAGGACGCCGGTGGGTTTTGCCGGTGCAAGCAGACTGTGCGAATGTACGAAACATGTTTGATGCATGGGTCTGCAGTTGTGTCCGCTCCAGAGCACATTGAGGATTTTGTGCGTATGCTTCGGGGAAACCGGCACCGACGACATCTGAAAGCGCTGTTCGCGGCACGGTGGACAGTCAGCACGT